>JAUTBT010000881.1:0-10983 GCA_032361225.1 Lepetodrilus schrolli | reverse complement strand
AATATACTTGTGTAGACAAATCAAATGTACATACTTTCAGGTAAAATATGTTTGACCATGAAATATGTCAACAAACCATGATTACGTCTTTAAGCCCAGTATACTGGTACAACCATTTCGTCAAACTCATGCCCAGAGCATAGTGTTGGATACGATCGTCAACTGTTTAATCATTGATTATGTATCTGAAAACAACTTAATTCTGTGTCTATAAATTTTAATGGTTCGGACTATTCTATTTATTTATTCATAGCAATATTATTGGTAATCAAAGCTTATTAGAAAGTATGCTGATAGCTGGTATATTGTTCGCAGGATATAATAACTAAGCTGGTCTATGTTAGCTTTAGACTACTGTAAGTCTTGGCAAGAAATACAGGAGAAAGAATAAATCTCTGCCAACCGACATCCCATCATATCATAATGACCTCGCTTTCCTTTGTTACGTTTGGTTTTGATCGCTTTTGGAGGACTAAAGTATTCATCGTTCTGTTCCGGTTCTGGTTCATCATTATGCTCTGCAGGTTCTGAACAAACATTGAACATAACACATAACATATATTGTGACAATACTCTGCACTTCGCATCAATTGAACTTTGATGGGCATCAATTGAACTCACACTGCGCGATACCAAGGAGTTGTAATAAGCCTTGGCTAGACAGTGACTGAGAAGACACTGCCTACCATAATAAACGTATCAGTGAACTCAGTAAATGCTAATCTAACTAAAGTATACTGGTTCATCTTCACAAAGAAACTTTAGCCAAACATCATTGACAGCACAAAACATATTTAGCCTTTGAAAAGTAATTCATCTTTAAAAAAAAAAAAAATTAATGCCTTAAAAAAATTACCTTGCATGTTTAATAATAAATAGTTCGCAATAGATTAATGATTTTTATTTGTATATTTTACACAAATTCTTTAGGCCAAGGTTACATTTGACTCCAGAATTTGTATTTGATGATGATAATAACACTAACTGTCATAGAACGACAATAATAACACTCACATTGTCACCGGATGATGATAATAACACTAACTATGTCACAGTATGACACAACAAAGCAAAAATAACACTAACTTAATTGCATCACTATAACAACCATAGCATAGCCATTTATAAATACACAAGCATTATTTTCAGAAACAAACAATTCTCAAGATATTCTGCAACAGAAACAAAACAGATGTCAGAAGTAGTAAATGAATGTTCCAATTGCAAACATTAGTATCAACAAGAAAACGTTGTTTGGGTTTTCACCGCTGTTGAACATTGCGCTGCTAGGTATGTCAGGGTGTGGTTCAGGCATCGATGTCCACCCTTCCTGTAAGATCCCTGCTTTTACCAGTATTACTAGTAAGATATGGTAGTAACATTTGGTAATAACTTACTGTAGTAATATATAATGAATACATTATGTAATTTGTGAAATTGAAATGTTTAAAAACAAATAATAAACAAAAAACATATTTGATAATAAAACAAGACATAATAGCACGGAATTGTGACATTGTATTATTAACCCTCTCCATGCTGGAGGCAAATGAGATGCCCTAAAGAGCAGTGCCTGTGCCTAATCCATCAGGGAGAGGGTTAAACATACCCGGTACTATAAAATATATGTTAGAATGGTATGCCATGCCAAACAATTATAATTAAACTTTTTGCTCAACAATGTAATTCATTAAAAGGACTCATACACATAAGTGATTTTACCAATGCCTATTATTATTATTGCTCAGAGCAATATTTGTAAAAATCTGCGCTACCAGGAATGAAAAGCCACGCAAACCCATCGAAATAAATCCCTTTAACAGCCGATGGTAAACGTTTGTTTACAAAATTGTGTATATGTTAATCACGTGGTTAGAGTAGTATGCTGTGATTGGTCAACGTCAAACTGTTGAAAAACCACAACAGCTAACCAGCTGACTGCTAGGAAAATGAGCTGATTTATCGATAACAGATCACTTGGAAGAATCAGTATACATGGTGTAGGATCATCAGTTCTTACGTTTATACAATATGAATTTGTTGTTTGAGTCACTTTAATAATAGTATGTTTTGTTGTCATTAATGTAGACTGACTCTTGATACATCTTGTGTCCTTTCATTGTAGCACCTGTGAACAGCCTAGTTGGAACTCGGCGCATTAGAAATAGATTATTATTATTATTATTATTATCATTATAGGTTTTTCATAATTCTTGAGTTGATAAAGCTTGATATTGACTAATTTTGTTCCAACTTGATTTCCGTAAATAGACATTTTCCCGCTTTCCATTTTAGGGGGGAACATTTTCAGGGGGTGTATATATTCTAGTATTTTTACCCCCTTAAGGGTGAAGATTTTTTGGGGGGTGGAAATTTCCTGTTACACCAGTATGGTCTATGTCGATACTTAACATCGAAATAAACTTCTTTTTTTAAAAACTATTATCATTTTAGTTCTGAATCATTCTTACAATTATGTTAATTATTGTATTAAACCATCTACAACCACACCACAATCTACATTTTAATTTCCAAGTTTTCAAAACAACTACCCCATAGCACTGCCCATGATATAAATGGAACATGAAACTATGAAAAGTTTTACTTCCGCTACCAGAGAAACTGATGGTGGAATGATAATCATTGGCATGTTCTTGTAGTTGAAACCAGGGATCTTGTTTACATATTTGAGCTAGAAAACAACACACATATCTTTCAATACTTGTAAGTAGCAAATCAAAAAAACAAACATAGTATAAATATATGGATATTGTCTGTAATATGAAACCCACAGGATACCTTTTGATTATTTCCACCAACCACTCCCCAACAACCACTTCCCACCTCCCAGTAGACAAAATCTAGTATACAAATCAGACCCAGCAGAGAAATGGGTACCCGGAAGGATGACATTGGCAAATGGATGATAACCTTATAGCACCTTGAATGGCAGCTAGGATTGTATACTCCCCAGCGATTTGAAGTAAAAAATGAGAGCACATGCATCCATAATAACGTAGCACTATCACACTTATGAGTATGGATTTGGTGCAAAATAACTGCACAAATAATATTGTTATCATACACTCATACAAACAAACAAACAATTGTCATCTACAATGTCAAACCTCCTGTTAGTAATATTGGCCAACTTCTCCCCATGCGATCCAATGACCCTATCCCAATAATGGTTTCCTGTGGGCTGCACACACTAGCATATAGACAGCAGCCATGCAGTGTGTGTCAGTGTGCCAGGTTAACAGGCTACATTTTAGAAATCGATGTAGGAAACCCCAAGAAATCGGCAAAAAATCCCAAAATAGAACATGCGAACTGTGCAATGGTCATGCAATCATTCCAGCAAATCATCTGGCATGCATTTTACGAAAGGGTCATACTGATAGTTTTGGAATTAATCGAGGTTTAAGTCATGTCCTGCTATAGTAAAAGCATGTCTTACACCTAGATTTATGCCCTCGCTACCAGTACGACCCTTTCATGAAATGCAGGCCTGGGCCCAGTTGCCCAATGCTCTTGTAGGCTACAATAGTTGTGGGGACTTACAACTGCCGTTACAATAGTTGTAGCGCTGTCTTATTCAGATAGCCTACAAGAGCTTCGTGCAACCCAATTCCAATTGTAGAAGACTCTACAATTGGACTTGCACCTATTGTAGCACTACAAGAGCGTCGTGCAACTCGACCTTGGTTATGTGATTTAGTTGACATGCTACTATACAGAAATGACAGAAGCTACATTATGTTAAATATATAAAAAGAAGATGTTTTTTGTTGGTTTTCGATTGTTGAACCTAAGAACTGTTTTAAATATAACTAAAGCCAATGAACAACCAATTATCTCTAATTTTATGATGGAGAATGTATATTTCAATTTGTTTGAGGGCTATGTCGACTAAGCTGATTGGTAAGATTGGAGCTAGTTTGGATTTGGGCTTGGGTTTGAGTTTGGGTTGTAGTTTGGGCTTAGGGGGTTATGATTAGTGTTTGAGTTTGGGTTTAGGTTTGGGCTTGGAATTGGGATTGGATTAAGAGTTTCAGTTTGGGGTTATGTTTGGACTTGGGTTGGGTTATATTAGTGTTTCAGTTTGGGGTTGGGTTTGATTGATCTTATGTTGGGCTTGGGTTTGGCCTTTGGTTTTGATTAAGGTTTGGGCTTGGAATTTGGGTTATGATGGGGATTGTGGATATGCGTGGTGTTAGGGGCTAGGGCTTGGGGAATATCTGAAGAAGTGGATATTTCAAGCCATCCTCGTTCATAGACTTCTCCTGTTCTATTGACTCCACACAGATTCCATTGTATCCTGGAACTCTTGATCTTATCCCTAGAGACTCTTATTGTCCTTCGTGAATTTGTCACCCAATACATCTTGTCACCCAATGCACCAATGCATCTTGTCACCCAATGCATATTGGGAAATTATCGCCTTTCATTAAACACTATTCTTGTTCAATATGTTTCTACCATTAATTATTTAGTTGAAAATTCATGTTGAGTTTCGACCACAGCAAATAGCCAATCTGTGAGAATGCAAGGTAACATACACTGAGGCTCTGTGTGGAGGATGAGTAGTAGGACATATTATCAACAGGGGATGGCTTAACACGAGAGGAATATGTCATATTGGCTTGTTAAAGATAATTACCTGCTGGCTTCCTATGTTTTTTCTTGCCTTTCTTTTTCACCTGTGTTTGATCTTGAAAATTAATGGAAACAACATAAACACAACGACACATGCAAAACACATTACATCATGAGTGAAAGTGACAAGACATGAACATTAATACATGTATTAATTACAGTGATGACAAACATGTCTGTGTGTAGTGAGTGTAATGTTTCAGACCAGTTATCATCTTGAGCAGAGCAGGTACATTTTTCTTATATTTTTTTCCTATTTATAACACAATTGAAAATCACTCCATCGGGTAAAAATAATATACCAGCAATTATTTAATTATTTATATATTATTTTTAAAATAATTGAAAATGTATATGTAATATGATATGAATTTCAAACACTTGGAAATTTGACTTGGATATTCGTGCTTTAAGACAATAATAATGCACTGGTGATCATGATGAATCCACATCTAATTAGAACTAAGTTCAAACATGCATTTGCAACAAAGCACATGCCAGGGTAGACAACTAGTGCACAACATTGCTGTCCAGTCTGGTCGTCTAGGCCCCCCTTAAAGTGTCAGGTTTATCAGGCTTGGAATGTCCATTGCATTGTTTCAGCATTCCAAGAACTGTATAGGTAAAAAAAACTGTTCCTGATCATGTTTTCATTGAAAATGCAAACACACATGTTGTAGCATCTTGTGTTCTTGACTATGATAAAAAAATATAAATAATTCTGGCCCGCATTTCATGAAAGGGTCGTACTCTATTCCGGGTCTAAACCTGGGTTTAAGCCATGCTTGTACTTATAACAAGAAATGACATAAAATTCATTGAATGTCCAGACTACCAGAAAGACCCTTTTGTGAAAAGCAGGCCTGGCCCCAAGGTGATAACACTTTTTGAGTACGGTTTCATGGTCAAGCTCAAATTCTATATGGGGATTTGTGAAGAAAACATCAAATTAAGCATGAAATCATAATCAAATAATCTCGTGGCCAGGAGATGTTCTCAGCTACAATATCCACCCAGTGGGACACATCTCTCTCCACTGAGAACCTAGAACATGAGAACCTAGAACATGACTACCACCCAATGGAACACACCACACACACACACACATCCCTTTCCACTGCCTAAACACCTACATGTTCCTCTGCAGAACACCTACATGCTGTGCAGAGATGATAGCCTATACTATGACTACCACCCCGTGGAACACACCCACACCCACACCCACACCCACACCCACACCCACACACACACAGACACACACACCTACACCCACCCACACACCCACTCCCACAGACACAGACACCCACACACACACTCCCACAGACACATACACCCACACCCACCCACACACACACCCACACCCACACACACACACACACACAGACACAGACACAGACACACACCTCTCCACTGCCTGAACACCTACTTGTTCCTATGGTGGGAATCTCCTGTGTTCTAGGCTACAATCTGCACTCAGTGGAACACGCAAGTCTCTCTATACTGCCAGAACATATATCTGTTCCTATGGTGGGTAGATATAACATATTTTAGAACAATCTCTCTCAACGTACCTGTTCCTATGGTGGGTATCTCCTCACTGTCCGTGTCACTGTTGTAGTCCTTGGACTGACTGTTGGTGACATCCAGGACCTGTATGGTGGTTGCAGTCCCGATCAAACTGTCAGGACTGCCCAGGTCATAGGGACCGTCGTAAGCTGCAGGAAAGAAGGACTTTTTGGTTTCAATTTGGTTTAGAGTCATTTTTGCAACTATTTCACTATACTCCAATCATTGCTTGTCAGTTTAAAGCAAGAGGAAACCTGAAAGTGCTGTAGTGCAGAGCACTGCAGTAAACCTGCAAGAACTGAGTAGTACTGACAAACCACCATTGCCCTATCATTACTGTGTCAGAAAGGTAACTCAGGACATTGATTTCTGACAACAGAGGAAGATTAAAACTTTTGGCTAAGAAGTCTGAAAATTAAAACTCGGGACTTTTAGCTGAGAAATCTGACGACCTGTTGCTGTGCTATTTCCCACCTATTAAAATAATTGGGAACGACTAATATAGGATGTTATAATTCTGTATGTCAATCATCTTTTATGATGTATATATTTATTCATGCCTTGCCAATTGTCTTGTTTGTACATTTATATTTATCATATGATATAATATTGTGTAAATATAACAATGCTTCAATTTTTCATCCATTTGACTGATCCAATCCATGAATATTTGCCTTTTAGTTATAGCACCCCCCAAATTGTTATAAAACGTGCATGATTCTGATCATATGTCGAACTTTTAATTCTTGCTTAATCATGGTCACAAGGCAAAATCTCCTCCTATAACCTGTCTCAACCCACAGAGACAGTGACACATGATCAGAATAGCAATCACTCACCAATCACTCACCAATCTCCACCGATTTCCTCCCGTAACAAAGCCACAGAACAAACACACCTGATCCCCGGTGATCAAAAGCAAGACAAGAGGCTTACGGCCATGTGTCACTTGATGAGTACAAGAGAGGACAAATTAAATTACTCGGAATAAATCAAATCATTATTGATTCCACGTTGGAAGCGACAATGGTAAATAGGCAATCTTCAGAATGGTGGAAAGGCCTGTTGTTTATGTAGGCCGACATTGTCTCTTACCGAGTTGCTGTGTCGTTAGCACCTGGCCTACATTTCACGAACGGGTCATACTGTAGTTCCGGTGGACCGTAAATCGGTTCATGGGTCGTGCTTTTGCAATAGCAGGAAATGACATAAACCTAGATTTACGAATGGATTACCTGTACGACCCTTTAGTGAAACAGAGCTGTTTGTCAGTACCAATGTTGAGATATTAATTTCTAAATGTGAGCATCTGAAATGGATTGATATTGAACCATTTGTGATGCTGCTGCAGTTATTTAATCTTTGGACAGTGAGCCATGAGCATCTACCCCCATCCTGGAAGATAGGTGTGGTGAAGAGGTTACTAATTGAAATTGGAACCACCCGCCCATCCTTCCTCTCCATGGGTTTCCATCTCCCGGGTCATAGAGTCCCTATCTGGGTCATAACGTCCCTCTCCAGGTCAGTGTCCCTCTCTGGGTCATAGTGTCCCTCCCTGGGTCAGTGTCCTTCCACTAGGTCATAATCCTTCTCCCGGGCCATAGTGTCTCTCCGGGTAATAGTGACCCCTATCACCTGATCATTCATATTGTCAATGATTCGGGTTGAAATTGACATACCTTGACATGAAATTGACCTGAAAGCTACCTTGAATAAATGTTCTGTCAAGTTTTGAAAACAGAAGATAGTGTCGATCTAAGACATTCCTGTTGACATTTCTACCACTACATGGTTTGCCCGTATTATTAATACCTGAATACAGAATTGTCAGACATTTCTAGAATGGGATATCCAATCAGGCACTGTCACTAACTGGGAGACTGACAGCTCAGGATAGGTTAAATCGAACTGGTAGGAGGAGAAACTCAACAGCTGAGCTGTATTCTGATTGGCTGACAGGCACTTTCACTAAATGAGAGACAGCTCAGGAATAGGTTAAATGGAACTGTTAGGAGGTGAAACTCAACAGCTGAGCTGTATTCTGATTGGCTGACAGGCACTTTCATTAAATGGGAGACAGCTCAGGAATAGGTTAAATGGAACTGTTAGGAGGTGAAACTCAACAACATTATTGACAGCCAGACTTGAAACTCACCAAAGCTTGTTGGTGTCGTGGACTTGGGCATGGAGTCTTTGACAAGAGGACGAGACTCCTCGCGGTTCTTCCTGCCAGAGGATGGACGGTTGTCTGGGTTTGGCTGCATCATGCCGGGCGTCTGGCGCTTCCGCCGATTGTTCTTCTCGATAATCTGCCTCTGAAATAAACCATGGAAACGGTATGAAAATTGTTAGCATATTTGCACGTTAACCTTAGAGGGAGATCAATCTACGTTCCGTGCTAGTGCATATCCATCTGAAGGTTGCTATTTCGTCTGTGGATGTGTTGCCATTAGCAAAGCGATTATTGACTTTCTTCAACAAGATCACACATTGGTGGAAGTGTTTTATTCCATAGAAAAAAAAATGTCTGAATAAAAATATCCAATGCATTACCAGATCAAAAAAGAAAGTGTCATTTTAGTGTGTTGAACAATAATCATGATAGTTTTCACCAACCATGAAAAGCATCCTACCATGAAGTAAATAAACCTACGATAGCCAAAATTTCAGTTGTTTCGGCCATTAAAAAATATATATTTACTCCTCTTACAACAGAATAACAGCATACCCTTACTAGTGTTCAAATTGCTGCGAATGACGAGCAGTGTAACCAACACCAAAACCTAATCGGATTCCAATCGGACAGAGACCCGAACACCTCAACGGACATTGTCACTAACATACAATGTCCTTCAATGGTCGCAGACAACAGCAACATACCCCCACCCCACCCCACCCCACCCACACCTCACTCCCCATCACCCGCTCAGGACACCCCCAGCTACTCACAGGCACTATTTCTTAACTGCTCTGCATTCAGAGCACTCAACATGAACCATCTGAATCTCAATGTAATATGGCTATGAGGAGAATCTGGTACTTTGATCATCGTCCCGATTACGAGAAATGTCCTCAGATGACGGGAATATCCTGGGTAAAAGTGACTGGAGTACAAGTTCCTGTGTATATAGTTACCTATATGGCAGGGCTTCTGTGTAGACCTGTTCAGATTATTGCCATGGGCAGGCACACAGAACAATGGGATATGTATTTACGCACTGGTACACATTAATGGTAGGCATTATCAGACGAATAAAATAAACTGTATTTGGGTTTGAACCCAATGAGAAATCATTGGTACTGCCCAGTATTACATGCCCTGGGTAGATAGGCATGGTTTTTATGTTTAATTAATGTAATCACGTGTACGTAATCTTGGGACTATATATCAAAATCAGAAATACAGGTTCAATGCTTTTGTTTTAGATAATGTGATGGTAATATCTTTTCTTTTTTTCTTCTTTTTTTTTAAATTGAGGTTTATATCACAGCTTGATACCAATAGCTACAACTGACTTCAATGGATAAACAAACCAAGACAGTAATTTATTGGTTAATTTGTTGCTTAACATCGCATAGGTAACCTTTTGCAGACATCACATCCTATCAATATAGCGTCAGAAAGGTAACTTCCGCGAACATTGATGCAGGGCACCCGGGGCGGAATTTGAACCTGGAACCTTTGGCTCCAAAGTCCAATGTTCTACCACCCGCCTTAAATCAGTCTCTGAAAGCTAGCTCAACTACTAGACCTACCCACCCCCACACCAACTACAATGAAATAGCAAAAATTCCCCCCCCCATACTACTACTAATACTACTACTAATAATAATAATAATAATAGTAATAATAATAATAATAATAATAATAATAATCATAATAACAATCATAGTATAAAAAATAAAAAATAATAATAGTAGGTAATCATAGCAATAATAATTTTAATAATAGTATAATGATGCACAAAAGAAAACCTATGATTGATAAATGTTTTACAGGCATAAAAATCAATTAATTCCATGTTCTAGTGACTGCCTAACCTGATATGTGCATTTAGTGCATGAAGGAATACCTCAGGAAATGGCAACCTGCGTAATGCAGGATCAATATTCCTGCTAATGATGTTAAATCGAAACAACAAATGCTTCAATCCTCATTACTAATATTGATGCTTTGAGTGCTAATGTTTGTCACGGCAGCTTTATCTAAAACATTTCCCAGCAAACAAAAGAGTGTTAGACTATTTGCATGCAATACAGGTATGACAGTGATGTAACAATCATTATACCCAAGCGAGACAACCCCGCTGTCACCACTGCTCACGTGACATGCACATACCTAGTGACTTGTAATATCCATGCAAATATTCACGTCCCAAGTTAGTTTAGTGCAGTATTTAAGGCGGTTGCAATGACCACTTCATATGAATTTATCAATTTGTTATCCAGTGTTAAAAACACAAATAGCAAAGTACCTCGAGACACATCAGGATACAGTATAAAATATAATATAAAATATCTTGGAATTTCTCCTGTTAACCATCTTTCCGCTAGTGCCAACTGGAAATGCCCTACAGAGCAGTGAGGAGGTTAAGAGAAGTGACCTCTAACCTTTGCTTTCAGAATTCTAGGGCATCTGCAGTTGCCTACAGCAAGAAGAAGGTTAAATAGACCAAAAGAAAATCACTGCTGTAATAGTTCATCTGGTGGTCTCCTAGTAGGATGAAGGATGATGTAGGGTCAGTATTTGCTTATGTC
>JAUTBT010000880.1:0-10985 GCA_032361225.1 Lepetodrilus schrolli | reverse complement strand
CCAGTGTTACTATGTAGTCCAGTGTTACTATGCAGTCCAGTGTTACTATGCAGTCCAGTGTTACTATGCAGTCCAGTGTTACTATGTAGTCCAGTGTTACTACCAGTGTTACTATGCATTCCAGTGTTACTATGTAGTCCAGTGTTACTATGCAGTCCAGTGTTACTATGCAGTCCAGTGTTACTATGCAGTCCAGTATTACCAAGTAGTTTGTTACCATTCAGTGTTACTATGCAGTCCAGTGTTACTATGTAGTCCAGTGTTACTATGCAGTCCAGTGTTACAAAGCAATCCAGTGTTAGCAAGTAGTTTGTTACCATTCAGTGTTACTATGCAGTCCAGTGTTACTATGCAGTCCAGTGTTACAAAGCAATCCAGTATTACCAAGTAGTTTGTTACCATTCAGTGTTACAAGCAGTTCAATGTTACCATCAATGCATCGGAGAATTAATGTGCTATGAATCAACTTTATTGGATGGATATAAACTTCATGTGTGCCGGTGTGGAATGTCCATGACATCGCTTTCCAATGCCATCTGTCTAATGTCTTCTCTCTATTAATGTCTTTACTCTCTGTAATGTCATCTCTGTAATGTCATCTCTGTATTGCATGGTGTGACATGTCTAAAGATAAATCAGGGTGTGACATGTCTGATGTCATCTCTGTATTGCAGGATGGGACGTGGAGAATGGTGACCCCGAGGGACTGCAGCCTGAGATGCTCATCTCCCTGACGGCCCCTAAGATGTGTGCCAAGTTCTTCCAGGGCAAGCACCACTACCTGGGTGGACGCTTCATCCCGAAGACGCTGGAACAACGATACGAGCTCAACCTGCCACCCTACCCCGGGACTGACTGTGTCATAGAGCTGAGGCCCAACCCCATACCCGACCACACCTCCACCCCCACCCCCACCCCCACCCCCACTGCTGAGAAGAAGGAACCTGAGAAGTGATGTCAAGGTCCCAGTGTACAAACAATTTTTACCCATGTGACACTAAGGGAAACTCATTTGTAGATGCTGTGACAATGTTGTATTTCATAGCATTTTGATAGCTGAAAGATTTGATCGAAATGGAAATCTTTTATTGAATCCTGTGACAAAGTGTGACATTTATTAATAATGATGTAGAGACTTCATTAAGATTAGGGAAGCATTTTTATATTTCATTAAATAGAAATGTTTTTCATAAAAATGGGCGATGAGAAATGTTACAACAAAAAAAGAATTGCCATTTGATACACCACTGCTTCATTGTATCACATATCTATGGGTAGAGTCTATAGTTGTATATGTTCAGACAGATGTCATAGAACAGAGTTTTAGAAATATATTCAGAAATTAGTCCTATTACAAATGAAGCAATTTTCTAAACATTTTGAAATAATTCATTGAATCAATAGAAAGCATTAGAGGAATAGAGAATCTTGCTGTACATGCTTCTACAGAATGTTTTAGCACAGCAGAATATTACCATTATTTGACCTTTTTCTTTTCGAAAATAAATATTCTGCAATATTTTTTCCTTTAATCTCCAGCAGATTAAAACATAGGTTTTACACGAGAACATTGGCCCAAAATTGATCAATCGTAATTTAGCAAACAGGTTACTTTTTTCTTCTCAGGTTGAGCGAGATTAAATGTTTGATTTCTGCCACCACAGTACATTTGAATTGGATTAAGCTGTTCCATTACGGCCAAGAAAATAATGTCCATCATCTGTGACATTTCACACGACAGAATGCTTTCTCTACAATATCGACCAATGTTCATTGTATTTAGCATTAACTGTATTAACTGAAACTTTCAAATATTGCATTTTGTCATGTATGGGTGAAAGATGGGTCACGTAAAACACTAATTCACTCACTCATATATTGCAATTCACAAATATTTCCTAATATTTCTGAAAAAAAGAGTGGAATTTCAATCATTGATTGATATAAATCAGGGGCAGAAATTAAGTACTGTAAAGGCCCACAGGGTATTGTTGGAATGTCCGTCTTGAATATGCTTTTAAAATCATCTGCAGGCATGGGCCAGTGTGACCCAATAGCAGCCAAGCTGTAGATATCTTTATTGTTAATGTAACTGTCCATGGGTGTATCCAATAATAAAGTGTTATGACAGTGTTTTGCAGTTTTTGACGATGTATGTGTGTATATCCTCCTGCTCTAGACCTCAATTCTACGAGGAATATAGGAAAACAAGTCTACATTAGTCTGGATTCATTTGGTGAAAAATAATGTTTATATAGTCAAGCTGAAAATAGTTCAAATGTAAAAAAAATAATAATAATAATAATAATAATAATAGTAATAATACATGTAATGTACAATAGCCATGCTATATCCATGCTCAGTAGTTAGTAATTGTTTTTAATAAATAATGTAGTGGTCGCGTGTGGGTGAAATATTCCCGCTGCGATGTAAAGCATTAATTCATTCATTCATTCAAATATTTAATATAACTTTCTGCACACCTACGTAGAGCATCCCCACAGTTGCTTGCTGAGGGTCAAAGGTTAAAACTTCCCACTGCACACAATACATCAATTACAGATGTGTCTACATCACAGCTGTGTAAAGGTTTGTACAGTTGATAGTACTTGTTCCTTTGTAGTTGACGTAATCTCAGAATCACCAAAGTTAGTGTGGTGCAGAGTTATCCCCCTTTCACATCCTGCTTTTCTCCAGCATTTCATCCCCTAAAATCCAGACCCATTGCTTCTTTAAACATATGCAACCAACACTGGTCCATTAGGGCTCTTTATAATCATTTTGACCTACTAAATTCAAGATGAATAAAATTGATATTGCCTTAGATTGAGCCAATCGGGGAGAGCTGCTCTTTGTCATTGTTTTGTTGATATGACAACATGTGTAGGAAAATGAGTTACATCCCCAGGTTTATGCCTTTGAACTTTTAATACGTGGGCTTGGATTGGTAAATATTTTTAGAATATTTCTAAAAGGCACATAAAATGAAAATTGTCCCGAGTGTGATTCCCGATAATGGTATTGCCCAGGGTCAGATATATAGTGTATGAAAGAGCAGTTACTGGGTTTGGGTGTTGAGGATGACAGCATCTACTCCCAGCACCCAGTGTGAGATTTGATGCCGTTTGTCTACAAGGTATGCTTTAAGCCATGTACATACCACCTCTCCGGTCTTTCCAACCTGTACAAGATATTCCTTCCTTCATAATTACTGAACATGTCCTTAAATGTGTGTCAATATTAAATATGTCTTCATCAACTTATCAATCTGACCTGATGTCCCCGTTACAAAGGTGTTCTTGATATCCCTGTTATAAAGCGGTTCCTGATGTCCCTGTTATAAAGCTGTTGTTCTTCTGTATTATATCATTGGTGGTGATGTCACAAAGTTATTCTAAGAAAACATGGAACTTATCAATCTTGGTATTATGTTATGTGTGTTTGTTTTTTTAAACAATATGAGAAAAAAATATTATACATGAAAGTCTTGAAAATGAATACATTCAAAATATTGTTTTGCTTAAATGTTATTTCCTTCTATTTTTACATTTTAGTGGGTCAGTGTTTCCCTGTTACTAATCATGAATTTCAGACAGACAGACAGACAGACAGACAGACAGACAAGACATTTATTCACTAATAGTTCAGGCATTAGCCACAAATACCCATATAGTTATATATACCCATATATATATATAGTTATATATACCCATATAGTTATATATACCCATATATATATATATATATAGTTTAGCTCATGATTGGATACATTGCACATAACTTTCAGTAAGAATGTATGTGTATACAGATGAGGAGATTGAATGCTGAAATAAAACAATTTAAGTAAATGTTTCTATTGTCAGGAATAATGTAGGGAATAGGTTCATATTCTGTGCTTTCAGTAAAAATAGGTTTGCCACATCTCAACTTATTTACAGTAATAAATATTTCCTTGACTTCATCATTTGTTATTTATTTTTGCCTCTTAAATCAGCATCAACCTCATAACTGCTGCTAAGTAAATAAACATGCAAGGCATCGATCAAGGGAAGTAACTCTTCCTTTTACAACCTAACCACCACTTCCACTTCATAAATTATCTTGACAACAGTCAAGTTTCTTGAAACCGTGAGAAATAGTCATCAACTGCACATTGCCTATTCATGCAAATTGCATGCAACTGGATATATGCACGACAGTCTACTTTAGGAGCACACACAATTACTTCTTTCAAAATTGATAAAACATGAAGAATAATTTCATAATTAATGGCGGATTTTTTTTTAATATTAAGAAAGATTCAAATACATGTACATCTTTATTGCATAGTGTTATGTCGGGGGTTCACTGTACTAAAATGTTTTTCTCCTAGTGTCTACTGTTATTGTTATTCTCCGGATATGAGCAAGATGTTACAAAGTCGGATGGTGGTGCTTGCAATTGGACAACATATATATATAAATATCATGAGACAGATCTGACTTGATATGTACGAGTGTGGTGGATGTAAACAAGTGAAGATGTTCAGGAAGTGGCTGCATTGACGACAGTAACAAACAGTTCAATTACAATGAGGTCTTTCTGTCATCCTGAGTGACATCCGCTCCTGGAACTATCACGTTGCTATATTCCTGTCTTTAAAAATAGCGTCCAGTTCCGCCTCCATGACAGAGTTGCTTCCCCTGAGCCCGGCCACCACTTGCGCTGCCCACATGAAGTACTCGTGCACTCTGTCCGGGGACCAGCCTACCGGAGCCTGACATGCCAGATCGCGGAGATTGTACAGCTTATCAGCCAGCTTCACCAGCTTCGCTTTAGGACTGGCGAGTGGGGCATGTTGGATCTGGAGCTGCTTCCTCTGCTGCTTGGGGAGATCCTTGTCATCAGAAAGTTCTGCCACCAGATCTGGAACAACGGTGTGCAACACTTCTATTGGGAAACAAGTCGCAGGACTCGATTAACTTAAAACCTTCAATGAATTAATTTTCCAGATATAGATCTAATCCTGTTAATTTGAAGTCAAGACTATTCTGGGTTCCGTTCCACAGAACGATGTTAGCACATTGGGAGTCGTAATTCCTATACATAAAGAGTTGGAACTCTGGTAGCACTATGAAATGGGAATTTCTCCATCAGGGATAGCTATGAAAATGACAAAACAGTGGAGAGAAGTTTTTTTTATGTTCATCCGTGTGTGCTCTGATTCTGTATTATTATCAGAACATTGAATATCATGTCTGGTACAATGGCGACAAATAAATGATGACTTTGGAATGGTCCTACCTGTGATGTCGTGGTCACATGGTATGCAATGGCCTACCTCGGACTTCCTTCCCGAACTCTCGTTCCAGCTCCTCCAGGGATGTGTCCGTGTCTTCCACGGTGTCGTGTAGCAGTGCAGTCTGAACAGTGGCAACATTACAAGTATACGTAAACCATCAACTGGGGCAACATTACAAGTATACATCAACCATCAACTGGGGCAACATTACAAGTCTACATCGACCATCAACTGGGGCAACATTATAAGTATATGTCAACCATCAACTGGGGCAACATTAAAAGTATACATTGACCATCAACTGGGGCAACATTACAAGTATACATCGACCATCAACTAGGGCAACATTACAAGTATATGTCAACCATCAACTGGGGCAACATTACAAGGATACGTCAACCATCAACTGGGGCAACATTACAAGTATACGTCAACCATCAAATGGGGCTGACGTTCATGCGTCTTATATTACAAGATACATAGTTGACGACAAAACACATATTTTATGTAATGATACCATCACTGCACACAGGCAGTTGTAGAAATAGTAATAAATATTTCACATAAAACATTTACATGAATGAAATCACAACTAGCCAGAAAGGCTTACCTGTATGACCTGGAGGTCAGTGACCCCAGCCTCGTCAGTCAGAATGTGTGCCACACCTGTACAGTGAAGAAACAGGAGAAAATCTCCTGTATTTTCTATTTCTATGAGATACTTTCGACAAAACACACTCAAATAGTCCCTTCTCAATTCCCCAGATCAGCCACTATTCAACTTACTTTTTTCGCGAACAAAAACACCAAAGTTTTCACTTTGCATCACACATCACACAAACACAGCCGACCAGTCATGTGACTGCGTCTGCATTTCTGCGCATGTGACATTTTAGCAAGTATCATTAGTATGCAACAATGTCGAACATGTTGGCATGTGATTTTAGTAGTATTTTATCATGTTTATAACTTTGTATCACATTGTATCATTGACAATTATTATTATCTTAAACGTAAAGAACATTCACTGCCTAATCCTTTTATCACAAAACACTATTTCCAAGCTTAAGTTTAACAATACACCGTCCAAGCGAAGTCCGCACTGTGGCAGCCATGACAGTGACGGATACCTCTTCTTGTGGCAAACGTGAAAATGCATATTTACGGAGATCAAGTTGGAAAAAACATTGAAGATTTTTAGAAACAGTTTGGCAATATTCTGGAACACAAATAAACCACAAAATAGTTCAAATAATGTCAGTGCCCCTAAAAATATTTGGTAATTTGTGACGAAAATGACCAAATTTATATTAAATACTGGTAATATTGAGATGTAAGAAATTACGCTGTGATCAAAGTATGTAGACTGATTGATACTTAAGCATGTCTAGTCATCTACTCAACTAAGCGTGACTGTTGACTGCGAGCCGTGACTGTTATGACAGCGATCTCCGCTGACGTGCACTATGAGCGACTGTAACACTTGGCCCTATTTATAGCCGGGTAGTGATATTGCTTCATGATCTCTCCATATAACACTATATGCAATAACGTGGGGGTTACTTCGTGGACCCATAAAGTAGCGGAATACCAAGGGTTCACTGTACCAATGAATATCAATCTCTTGCTTTGTGGGGTTCTAATATGAATACATGAAATCATAAAGAAGATACTAAATTTATCATGGCAGCTATGACTGATTAGCATATGTTAGATATCACTTTGGTAGCTACAAATACTTCCCTCAGTTCATACATCAACACTTATTTAGAATATGTTTATTAAAAAAGTATTTCATTGTACTCTGCTTACTTGTGCCAATATGCCACCTATAGGCACTGGCTTTGATCGATCAAATATTCCAATGTTGTCCAGTCCTAGAAAGCCGCCAGTGAATATATTATTCCCATGTGGATCCTTGCGGTTCACCCACCTGTACGAAAAACATATCAATCACTGTTAAAATAAGATATATCACCTGGTTCACACTAATCAGTGAGGTCAAATAATTAACACATTTTTTTAAATTTCTTTTTTTTAATTGGGGTTTAGAGTCGCTTTCAAGATTCTTTCACTTATATCACAGCTTGTTAGTTTAGGGCAGGAGGAAACCTGCAACATCCGTAGTGCTGAATGTTGCAGTAAACTTGCAAGCACCGGCTGGTACTGCCAAGACCAAGTACGATAACTGCATTGACATTCTACAGACATCGAATCCTATCAATATCGCGTCAGAAAGGTAACTTTGATGCCGGGTCCCCGGGTGGGATTTGAACCTGGAACTTTTGGCTCTGAAGTCCAATGTTCTACCACTGCGCTACCACCTGCCCCATTTTCAAATTTAAGAAAGTCTTAGTACTGGTCATGCTGCGGCCGGCTAACTAACCATGTAAAGTTGAGGACCAATTTATGAAAACAGCGTGCGAGGAATGTATTATCTCGATGTCCCTTGGATCCAGTCATCTTGTAGACTCGGAGAACTGCATAGGCATGGACCGGAGGGTTGACATCGTCAAAGGCAAACTCGTACGCTGGCATCTGAACAGAATCAGTAGTGAACTTACAGCAAGCAGAAAATATCATAATAATACTCTTGTAAGTAGAATGCAATGAGTTTGAATCAATCAATTATTCATTTTACTCCTAGAAACAAGAGAATATCTTTGAAAATTCGGTGTAGGCAAATGACTGGTGTCTGAGTAGTTTAAAATGTATTTTTTTCAGGGTAAATTAGTTTCCCAGCGAGTTTTGGCCACACTGTACACCACCACCACTGCCGCTGCCGCCACGGCCACCACCACCACAGTGTAGCCGCTGCCAGTACCTGTCCATTGGGGTGCATGTACCACTCTCGGAGGAACAGAACCAGCTGCTCCTTGGCGAAGTGCATGTCAATGTTGGCGTAGGCAATCATGTGGAAGGCGTGATCCCAGGATGCATACTGGAAACAACACATTGTAACACATTGTAACACACTGTAACACATTGTAACATATGGTAACACATGTAACATATTGTAACACATTGTAACATATGGTAACACACTGTAACATATACCACATTGTCATATGTTGTAAAACATTGTAACACATTGTATCATATGGTAAACTATTGTAACACTGTAACATAGTGTAACACACTGTAACATACTGTAACAGATTGTAACATATTTATCACATTGAAACACATTGTGATAATATAAGAATTTAAATGGACCCTTTGCCCAAAATATTTTGTTGGATGTGTTGAGACAGAACCACCATCAAGAGTATATAGCTTCTATCACTCCTTGTAAGTCCACACCATGTATAGAGCATAGGGTACCGACGAACCAAGGATGACAACTGAGTTCGTACAGTGCATCGTATGATGATGGCAGGCCTTCGTTTGTCCACACACTCACCCAGGGGTACTCCCACTTGTCAGGCATGGCCAGGACGTCTCTGTTAAACAGATGAGTCCACTCATGGTTACGCCCCTTCAGCCGCCTCTCTGGAGGTCGTGGATGTCCTGTGTCACCCTTCAGCCACTCCTTGACGATGTAATAGTAGAACTGTTTGCTCCACAGTAGTCCGGCATACGCCTGTCGTGCCACGTTCCTCTCCTCACTACTCTTGTATGGCATCACCTGGCGAACAGACGTCACTCACATTTCAGCATTTCTTCTGTGTATTAAACGACTCCTAGACCTGGGTCCAGTTGCACGACACACATGTAGGCTACAATAGTTGTAGGGACTTCCAATTGCCATTACAATAGTTGTAGCGCTGTCTTATTCAGATAGCCTACAAGAGCTTCTTGCAACCCAATTCCAATTGTAGAAGACTCTACAATCGGACTTACAACTATTGTATCGCTACAAGAGCGTCGGGCAACTGGACCCTGGAGATGTACTGATTCTATCTCACCTCATCATAGAACTCGTTCGTCTCCTTTATTCGCTGGCTGAACAACTCATCAAATTTCTCCCGGCTGAATGGATTTTCCTGAGCCTCCCCTTCAGCACACAGCCTCATTCTGAACGTCACTTCCTCCCCAGCACCCACACGCACTGCGTAGTGAGCTGCACACTTGGTTCCACACTTCGCCTCATTCACAGTTGTCCGGTCTCCTAGAAGTAAATATTTACTTGCAGATACTCCCAATGGAGTTGAGAAGGAAACAGTGCACAGTCATTTATTGACCGGAGTACTAATGTAATCCTTTGAACATGCTATTGAGTGTAGATCTGGTGTATATTAAATTTACATTATCTATATTATCTATATTATCTATATTATTATTTACAATATTATTATTTACATTATTATTATTATTATTTACATTATTACTTACAAATAACTCCTAACATGGCTCATATTATTAGTGATATTATAAATACAAATACAATAATTGAGCATATACATGGTTGTACACATTGCACTCATTGTATTATTGTTGTACATTTTAATACTCTTAATTGTCAAGCGGGAAAATAAAAATAAGTAACAGTGGATTTCTTACTGTGAACAACATAGTAATCAAAAGCATCCTTCACATATTTGCTTTTATTTTCAGTGTTGAAGAGTCGTTGATAGTTTGTTTCGTTGTCAGTGAATATCAACTCTGGGATAATATTGCTGGGACCTTTATCGACATCGAAGTAGTAATTGCCTGTGAAAAATAGAATGCGATTAAGGTACAGAAATAATATTAACCTGATTACGAGACACCTGTATCTATTCAACAATTACTAATTTTACAATATCTGATGAAATTCTTCAGCTGGATACAATTTCAATGTAAACACACAATGTAAATTGTGTGGTTTTTTATGCAAGTGTTTTTAAAGAATAGTTGATATTATTTCTACATGGTGTATCTATATAAAGGAAACAAAGGAACCAAGGACTGTAGACAAGCCTAAATCAAATGGAAAGGGTAGATCTGATTGGCTCAAGTCAAGAGGAGACATCTGATTTGCTAAAGTCAATGGAAGACATCTGATTGGCTAAAGTCAATGGGAGACATCCGATTGGCTAAAGTCAATGGGAGACATCTGATTGGTTAAAGTCAATGGGAGACATCTGATGGCTAAAGTCAAAGGGAGACATCTGATTGGCTAAAGTCAAAGGGAGACATCTGATTGGCTGACCTAGAACACAGTGCTCACAGTATACCCGGCCTGGCTTCTTCTGTGAGAGATGAGGCTTGGAATCAATGTACGACTGCAATGTAGAAACATCTCATTTAGAGCATCACGTAAACTTCTCTCAAACAGGCTCCTTCCTTCACAGTAATTTGAAGACAAACTTAGCTAATGGTAAGAAATCATTGACTGCTTGTTCCTCAACTTATTTGTATTTCATTCAATTGAATGTGCCCAATGTGGTGTACATCTTAGTGTAACATTTATTTATTTATTTATTTATTAATAATAAATACTTTACCATGAACTTCAATGAAGGTCTACAGTGATTACTACACATGACTCACATCACATTCCTCTCTGAACGCCCAGACGTTTCTGTACCACAGTGTAATGGTTAGAGCATCGGCCCGGAGTGCGGAAGGTCGCGGGTTCAATCCCCGGTCACGTCATACCAAAAGACGTTAAAAGATGGTACTTGTTGTTTCCCTGCTTGGCACTCAGCATTAAAGGGGTAAAGCAAGGACTGGTTGGCTCGGAGTCAGTATACTGTGTCTGAGTGGGGTATTCATGTTC
>JAUTBT010000879.1:0-10986 GCA_032361225.1 Lepetodrilus schrolli | reverse complement strand
TTATTATTTTTACCTGGGAAAAACATATCCACTGTAGTATGCACATGTGAAATATGAATACCTATCACAACATGATACACCAGTATTAATAGACGAACAAGGCTAAATGTTTTGTCATGACGCTGAATGTTCTGTCAAGACACGTGCTACTATGTAAGGAGATGGTAATGCAAATTCGCTTTATGTATAGTGAACATAATCGATGAAAACCAACGAAAATATTTACAATTTTACTCTGTAAAATCACGGGCATATTGAAATAATTTGTAAATACTTATATTCCCTGGCATATAGATTGTATTGGATGATATACTAGAGAGCATGCATTATGTTAATAAACACTGCTGTTGCCATACAACGAACAGAAGGCCTATTATCCACGAGTAACCGGGTACATTAATTACGTCCTTCAGATGGGTTTCAGCAATACCGATTAGGTCGATATCTCACAAGTAATCGTTCATCGAATCACTTTACTGTTATTTGTTGAATACCATTATCAACATGCCAGTCTCAATGAAGCGCTACCTATTAAAAATAATTCGAGCTGGCAGTAAGGAGGTGTAGCACTCGGAAATTAGCATTAAGAGTAGTACATGTACATGGGGAATAACATAATCAATTCCTATATTTAATACGTGTCTCTCATTATTTAAATCAAACAGTGTAAGACAGAGACATTTTTCGAAAACTGTATTTAATGGGGGATGTCTATTTGGAGGAAGAACTATATATTTATTGCGGAATAGATTTCCTGTTCACATGTGGCACAAATATGCTATTGGTTTGATCATATCAGTTGTCTTTCTTCAACATTATAGGGGGAATGCTAATAGGTTTTCCTTCTATTGTAAACTGAACAAACTTGAAAGCGACTCTAAAATCCCAAATAAAAATAATAAACAGATTATTTATATTTCTTTTGTGGATTTTTTTCCACCTTGAAATGAATAATTGGCCCTTTTACATTCATGTTGTGCAAAATTCATGGACAATTTTCAATTCTAAATGCAAAAAAAAAAAAATAGCACCTCAACGCGATCTGTAATAATTACAGATAGCGGTCAAATGTGCACCTCAAATTATTACAGATCGCGGTGACAGTTACAGATAGCGGTCGCTCGCATCGCCGCTAAGTGTAGTTTGTTACAGATAGCGGCGTTATTACAGATGGAGGTCTAACAGGTTGGACCACAGAACTTTGAATAATTACATCTATATAATAATATAATAACATTTCATATGACATAACTTTTACAATATACAAAATGTGGAACACTATTCATTCATGTTGGATGTTGTTCATGCAATAGAACACGTCTTGTTACTCGAGTCTCCGAGTCTTCCTGAAACGATACCAGACACGTCATAACCTGGGAATATGCCTATAGCCCGGTTAACTGTTTGCAGCAATAGTATTTGTGTAAGACTTTCTTAAGCATAGAGTTCTATCTATTTAATGCTGTGTACTCATTACACTTTTGTATTTTCAGGGGATCGTGAGCGAATGAATACCACTGATATTTTTACTCGTGCAGCATTTTCATGTTTCTCTTTCATGTTTGTTTTGTCGGCAGTCATAAATTTATCCTGCGTTAGAGTCAAATATAGCTTACAGCTCAGACTCCGAGACTACGAAACAGTTTGAGTATTATTTCATGAGGAAGATAACATTTTATAAGGGGATTAATGAAAAACAATTTGAGGTTTCGTAAGCTCGGAGCCAGTACATAATGGTATCTGAGATGCTGTCTGTCAAACTGCAGAGATACACGCAAGGCTTTCACAATGACTATTCCTAATGAGACATCCGTTATCTATTAAAACTAATTCAAATATACATATTTGCATCGATTTTATTTATTCTCACAGTATAGTATAGTCGTGATAGATGTGCAGTCGGTGTGTGTATACTATAGACACCAGTCAGTCTTAAACTGCACATGTATCAGACATTCAGCTATATGTTCAATATCGGTATGTAGAGATTACTTCTTATATTGCAGTTGCGTGTAAGATCACCTGTTACATGTAATACCGACAGGGATTATGAAACCAGTCATCGTTAAGTACGGATATACGAGACGTGTCTATAGTATATGATCACCAGATGGTGAAGGACCACCACCCAAGCCTGTCGTAACATCCGTATGTGTAGAATGGGCTTAGTGGAGGATTTGTAGAACGTAGGACGTAACGTTATGTAACCAGCTACCTAATAGAAGTAGATGTATTACAGTATGTGTATAGAAGCTACATATAAGACTATACAGTATCAATCAGTATACCTCAAGTAAAGATGATTTACTTTCACCTTGTGTCCCTGTAGATTGTCAGTCATAGTTTACTTTTATTGTTAATTTGGAGGTTTACACTTCCTGCAATAGTCAAACGGGCTGGCGTTACACTTGCAAAAATAGAAGTGACGTACAATCCGTCGCATTTAGCTGATCACAATTGGCAATATAGCGGGACAGAGATATACAGCTGCTAATCTATTAGTTTTTAATTTTCATTGATATAGAGTAAATCAAGTGCTAGTAGTTGTGTACCATGCATATCTCACGACCAGCTAATACTATTTCTACAACAATAAGTAGTTGGCCCTATTAATCTTTTAAACCGATCCATGTAGTTTTATATAAATATGATAGAATAATATATATGTAATCAGCAAAACAAACGCATACATACACACACACATACACACACAAACACGCACGCACCCCCTACACACACACACACACTCACTCACTCACACACACGCACATACACACAGAGACAGACATACACACAGACACACACACACACACACACCTACACACAGAGACACACACACAGACATATACACACAGACACACACACATACACAGACACACACAGACACACACACAGACACATACAGACACAGACACACACACATACACACAGACACACACAGACACACACACACAACTTACCTTTAAGTGTCGTTCCAGATCGGGGTAGTTAATTAATTAATATAATTATTACATATAGAAATGACAGGTAATTTAAGTTATTAATCATGTATCATCCTATTGTTAGGTGTCAGTTAGTAATTACGGGCCAAACAACTGAGAGTAGCATACAAACAGATTGTTTTATTTCAGTCTCATCTCACATAATACATATAAATTATATTTACAACCTGCTAATATAATTAAGCAATGTATGAAAATAAAATGCCAGCCATCATTAAGGGTAATGCTCGACAGAATATACACACAATCACAAATATCGTGTCATAATGTGTTAATATCTAGCCAGTGACCCATCATGTCGTTAAACGACATCATCAACGTGAACAGCAGTCACTGTCATTCACGCAAAACGTGCTCCAGTCGTGACGGTGTGAGACATGCGACAGTGTGATTACATCTCAGTGTCACGGCGAGGGATGATGGAGTGCCAACGACGTGGACGTGCTGTTATATAAGTCAGACACAGAGCTGAGTGGACGTGTTACAGCGGTCAGCAGCGAGACGTGCAGGTCAAGACAGAAGGTAAGTACTTGAGTTTATTATAAAACTACATTGTTCTGGACACTGCTCTCGGTCGCTGTACATTATATATATATATATATATATATATATATATATATATATATTGTATTGGGGTTTAGAGCCACTTTCAAGATTCTTTCACTACTTAAATCACGGCTTGTCAGTTTTGGGCAGGAGGAAACATCCGTAGCGCTGATTGTTGCAGTAAACCTGCGAGCATCGGCTGGTACTGACAAGACGAAGGATGATAACTGCATTGCCACACTACAGACATCGCATCCTATCAATATTGCGGCAGGAAGTTAACTTTCGCGAATAGATGCCGGGCCCTCCGGGGCGGGATTTGAACCTGGAACCGTTGGCTCCGAAGTCAAACTGTTCTACCACTGCGCTACCATCCGCCCAGCACTAGTAATGGCGAAGCGCATGGTGAAGAGATTATTAGCTCGCCAGTACGCCACTTCCGTTTTTGACTTTAAGTCATTTTCCAACAGACGTTTCCGTTATTTATCGCAATCTATGTTAATTAATTGGTTTTCTTCAGAGAACTAGTGAGCATGTTTTCAATACTTTATGATTTCTTTACATTTTGGAAGAGAAATGTTATTTTGTTTAAAAATAAAGAATAATATTTTTTTAAATAATCGAAAATAATTGCCTCTAACAACGTTTTTGACCAGAACTAATTAATTGCACTACATTTTAATAAACTAGACTACAATACATGGGTGTCAAATACATGTACATGTATATACAATAGTTAATAGGAGATTATTATCTTATTTTTCTTAAACTACATGCACATGTAAACTATGTATTACATTCTTTACTGAAATTGAATATTTTCACAACCAAACACCCCTGATATTGTAAATATCGACTGAACCTATCACTATGTATACACTTACTATCCACGAAGAACAAGGTTGTCAACTGGGGCGGGATGACATTGGTGATGGTATACGCAGGTCGTGGCGCCACTGGAGTAGGGTTTGTCTGCATCGTGTACAAGATGGCGTTGTTTGGCTCGGACTCCAGAACAAAGGTAGTTGTATTCAGGTTTACAACGTCAGGAGCAGGGGTAGTACCTGGATAAAATGCACACAGAATTATATAATATATATATATATATATATATAGCCACTAAATCAATATTATATAAATAATAAAATTCATATATATGTATACCTTATTACATAAATATAAAGAAAAATACGAACACACGATATTTGCATAGGCAAATACATAGAGAGGATCTAACATGAGTGGTCATATAATACTGAATTTATTAAACGAGTTGGCAAAACTGATATTACGTGAGGTTCTGTCGAGCATAATATCATTTTTGCCAACGAGTTTAATAAATTCAATAAGATATGAACAGGAATGCGATATTCTATTTATCACATAACTTTAGAAACTATTGTAATATCGATTTTCAATCACAAACACTATATATAGGCAAATGTCTTGGGAACTCGGTTAAAGCAAGCGGACAAAATATTGTTCCATGTAAATGTGTAAATATTAATAAATGTGTTTGCATATATAATTGCAGAAATATTAAACTTTATAATCGACAAATTAAGTCCCAAGAAGAAGTTAATTGATATCGCGTATGAATACATTTATATAAATCTATTGTGTTATTGCACTAGTGAAGATATTTATATTATATTTATAGCATGGTTTTATTGCACACCTATATTCTATGTGATAATTTTATGTGATAAACAATCTTATTAATAGTGTAACAAGCACAGCACACCATGTGTTATGTATTTGTGTGTCTAGGCCAGTGTCTTGATCCACAGAAAGATCGTAGCGCTGCGGGAGTCGTGTCTACGTGTTTAACGTATACAGTATACCATCCTTCTGTGGAAGAAGACGCTGACTACTACGTCGAACAAAATGCTATATGTTTCAGAATTGATATAAAGGAAACTGTGTATTTGCATATTTAGTATTTTATAATATTACAATTTTTCTACTAATGTCTACTTAATGGTAAGAAGTCTGCCTTCTCAACTCATTCGAGATCATGACATAATATCAATTATATTTACTTTTTATTGTACATTCAACACGGACTGGACCAACATCGCTGCTGTGCTTATCGGTGACATTCACCAGGAAACTGATAGCTTTATTACACTCGCTCGTCAACAAGTCCTTGGTGGTTCGAATTTGGCAGGTGACTGGAATGGAATCATGGATAATATAAGCCAAAGATAAAGTTGTTGTCATGTCAAATAAAAATAGGCAAGCGTTTTGAATAAATACGAGGTCTGTGATTGGCTGGCCTTTCTAATTATACATCTTGTGGTTGAAAAAATGGGTAACATATTTAAAGCATACTGCCCATGGCCATTTACTGCGTGTTAAGTAGACAACGGTCGTGGGTTTCATAGAGTGGCATACTCCAGTTATACCTCATCTCCCCCAGGGAAGGGAGGAAGACCGTGCTATATATGGCGCAGTTTCACAGGAGTTCGGCGATAGAATAGATTTTAAAATTGTCTTTACATTTTAAAATATTATAGATTTTCTAGATCTACCAAAAAAATAGAAGAAAGTAATTTATGTAAAATAATTTTTAAAATATTATTTGTAAAAACATCATTAAATAATAATATAAAGAAGACATGCTACCAGTCTAGGTCAGCTCGCAATTGAATATATATATATACATAACAAGGGAGGACACTTGATGGTCCCTCAACACTCGACTCGGCTCTGTAGTTGTCTTAATGGTACCATTTCATGCTCCCTGCCCACTGGGAGCAGTTCTTACCATAAATACCTGAATTACATCGTATCTCTGATAACCATGAACGAAGTTATTGAAATTTCCAAAAAGATTCAATAAATCATCCTAGTTGTGTAGACTCAATGCACGTTATCTCTTCTGGTTTGTTAAACATATATATTAAATAGTCTTGAGGGAAATTCAAAGCATTGCTGTCTGTTAGACATCGTATTTTGAATGAACTGTTTCGGGTGCACTGGCAGAATACAATGTTTAGCTTTGAACTTCCCGCAAGACTATTCAATATTTATTTTTAACCAACCAGAAGAGAGAACGTGCATTGAGTCCTTGAACTTCGTTCATGGTTATCAGATATACGATGTAATTGAGATATATTTATAGAAATGCTCCCACGGGGAGCATGAAAAGGTACCATTAAGACAACAACAGAGCTTGACAATAAAATAGATATACACATTTAGAATTCCAGTCGAGTGTTGAGAGACCATCAAGTGTCCTCCCTTGTTAGATATTAGATTGCGAGGCGAGACTGACCTAGACTGGTAGCATATCGCCTTTATAATATTATTATTATTTAAAAAAAAATATATTTGTTTACATGTATTACGTTCTTATGGTGTGTTTTTTTTAGATCTAGAATATCTATAAAAAAAAATAATGTATTTTAAAACATTTTTTTTCACTATTCTATTACCGAACCCATGTGCTCCGTTTATATTATTACGATAGTAGCGAGTAAGCGAGTTATATCACGTGGCCTAGGCAAGATGGTTATACCTGGGTCCATGACGTAGTTACTGGAAGGAGGGGATGAGGTCATACTACAGTACGTGTTATCTCCATTGGGATCGTTGATGAATGTCCGCATGTTGCCGTACACCGTTGCTCCTTTGCCCAACGTATTAGGAATGGTGCAGGCTGAGAACGAAAATAGCAATCTGAATAAATTTCTTAAATATTCCAGTGAATAATTGTATGTCATTTTCTAGAAGTGTTAGAAAGGGTGTCGTTTCTCGAAGTCCCTTACCCTTATAAGGAATTACTCTCCGGTATTAATGGAGGAAATATATATAATTCATTCATTAATTCATTCATGAATATACAAGAGATCGTTACGAGAGCGCTATGCTATCTTAGTAGATATAAGAGGGATAGTTCTTAAATAATCCCATAAAATATGATACTTGTCCTATATCGTGTATGAATGAAGCAGGTAGAGAAGGCTGTCTGGGATTGAAAGAGGCAAGATCATACTTGCAAGTATATATATATATATATATATATATATATATATATATGAAAAGTAGGTCTTTCCCAACAGTGCTCTGTTATAAATATAGACTGATCGGCGCGGACGTCGGAGTAGACGACGTATGCACTCGTCCGAGGCAGTCACAGCGTAGGCCTGTGTCGGGTCTGTTTTATGGAACTATGCCCTATCACAGATAAAACCCAAACTCGCAGTGGTAAGATGTCATTTCTTTCATCATGCACATATCGATCAATTGATAAACGACAACACCGAGAAAGAAAATCACTGCTGTCAATATTATTCTCTGTCACGGATCAACTTCCACTTGTAATGTATCGTGAGCTCAAGTGTTGTTCTTAAGCGGTAATTAAACCAGCTGGTGGAAAAGAAACTAACAATGTGAATGCCTTTACCCAACTTCCGGCGCGGCCGCACTTTTTGGGGGTAGGTGTCTTTGGATAGGAAATAAATATATTTCTCGATGACTAAAAATCTCACATATCGGGGAAAGATTGTTATTTCAGAATATGCAATAACCCCGATAGTGACCATAATTTCATATGACTATAATTTCTACACAGACAGGGAACAAAACATTGGAGTCATGCCAATACTTAACGATTTAAAATCTAGTATGGTATAGCTCACCTTCAGAATTCTAATAATTAAGATATACATGTACCCTTGTCTGTCGTAGACAATACACAGGCGATTGAAATCCTATCTGTGTTAATAGAGGATAAACATGACCACGTGTTGAAATGTTCAGTAGGCGTAATAATGTTTACGATGATTGCATTTAACTTACTGTCAGTTGGATTGGTAACGATTGGAGGTTGGTTGGGTAAGACGTTGATGAGAACATCGGATTGCGTTGGTGGCAGGTCTTGTCCATTTTGGCACTGCACAGTCATCGTGTAAGACGGAGCCGACGCATACTTTAGCTTCCCTTGACTTGGTAAGTAAAAGACGCACCATTCTGAAATACGCCGCACCGTCCAAGTCTATAAATGTGTATGATGATATAATATAATAATTATTAGGAAATTTCAATGTAAATCTCACTTTCCTATATTCACAGCAAATAAAAAAGAGAAGAAAGTTATGTCCTAACAAAATCCTAAAATGATCACGGCATGAAACCTTCACTTCGGGTGTCCTGCTTTATTTTTGAACATCCACGTTAGGTGTCCTGGCCCGGACATCTAACAGGACATCTAACTTTTTTATGCTGTGATTGATTGATTAGTGTATTGCCTGACTTCTGATAGCCGTACTCGACTTTATTATAGTAATCGTTTAATTGTCAATTGCAATAAAATATTTAGAACATTTTACATTATAGTTATTATTATTATTATTATTATTATTGCTACTATATTATTACTATATTAATAATATTATAATATATTATTATAATAATTATTATTATTATACTACTGCTACTACTACTACTACTACTACTACTACTACTACTACTACTACTACTACTACTACTACTACTACTACAACAATAATAATAAAAACATATAATGTATAGTAGCAATAATAATACTAATACTAATTATAATAGTATGACATTACTGAATGCTATACAGTATAAATATGACCATCACCAACAGACTTACCACCATTAGCAGACTTAGCGTCTACGCCCGTGAATACATCGAAGCATGACCCACAGGTGAACTGATTGGTTATTCCGACTTTGGTCACACGGATAATCGCCGGTGGTACAGTTGGAGACGCATCTCTACATCCGAGACATACTATGTTGGTCCTGATATTGGCCGTCTCGTAGATGGTTCCAGATAGGGATGTGTTAAATGTCTGAAAAAAAATTGGTATAATGTGTGACACCATATATACTTGATACATGTACAATGATCCAAAAATACAATATGCACTTTCAAAGTGGTAATCGAAACTTATAATATATATTTAGCATCATATATCCTCTTTACATAAACGTTTTCTCATATGTCATGTAATAGTGTTTTGTTTTAGTAAACATAATACTGTTTTATTTCCATGTTTAGTCAGAGTACACATGTATACATATTTATGAAAGGCTACATTATTGTCCGAGTAAACATGTACACATATTTATGAAAGATGATAATATTGTCAAAAAGCAATTACTCACCAACTGTGCAGTAGACTCGTAAAACAATAGATAAATAACACTCAGTAACAATATACTCTTCATTTCCATTTTCGCTCGATCTAATGCCTACAGTAGACGCCAAAAATACCCGTTTCTTTCAAAGTCTACATGCCACTTTGTTTTCAACACGACATGGAATAAACAAGCACGACACAGAGATTGAACTCTCGTGAATTCTCGTCAATAACGAGGTCAGCAAGTACTGGACGCCTATTGCGAAACCAAAGCCAAGAACAGTTTCTTGAACGCCAAATTCCGTCTGTAATAAATGTCTATAATTGTCAGAATACAAGACCTCGATCTGAATGGAAATGTGCCATATCACCCAAGTACTTTTAGTTCCAAGTAGTGTCTAAAACGTGTCGTATCATCCGAGTACTCTTAGTTTCAAACAGTTCCCTGTGTGGTTAACGTAATACTGAGTTAACCTTTGTCCAACGATGTCCTTCCATACAATCTCTGAGTACATTCTGTACATTGTAGACCATACCTATTCCAATTGTAGCTTTGCCTATACGGATTATTTATTGCGGTTTATCTAGCAGTGGGCTTCACTGAATATTTGTAAACATATACAGAAATCGAGGAGCAATTGAGCACGACAAAGAAGGCATTATCCTGGCATTGGGTGATTTATGGGCCTGTGATAGTAGCAAAGCCAGACTTCTTCAAAACAGATACGCATTAACATGAATGAAAGTCATATCTTTATATGTCTTTCATATATATTAACAAGCGAGTCTAGCATGGTTTTCTACTCGCGTGTTTCAATATAACGCGCTTTAACCCTTTAACTCAGGCTCTATTCGTAGTTCATTTCATATTATACTAATTTAAGGTGAAGCGCTATTACAAGTTTATATCTGTAATTACTTTTATTGTATTGATCTATTGATCAGGTTTGTTAAACATTTAATAAAATATTTGAAAAACTAAACGAGAATGAGGAAATATTTGCGACTTAACCTTTCAATTAGCACCGCTCCGTACATGTATACTATCATATGTATGTCATATGTATTATATGGCATGACCTAATATTGTCCATAATGATATTCCGATAGGCTTTGACTATTTTGAAACTTACCTCAAAAGTATATCACCACTCTATACTACACCAAATATTACCAATTAAGATGCCAATTGACTAATTCACTGCATTGCATACACACCCAGGTGGGATTCTTGAGGTATAGATACTACTCACAATTTGATAGGGATCATATGATTAGAATGTAGTAAATTCATCGTATATGTTTGAAAACATAAAATA
>JAUTBT010000878.1:0-10987 GCA_032361225.1 Lepetodrilus schrolli | reverse complement strand
GTACGGATAAACAATTACATTCTTAGAAAACAAGACGTATCCACGCACAGATTCCAGCATGTATGGATACCGCCATCATTGACTGGGTTCACCACAACTGACCGCGCCCTATTAAAGTAGATATTATACGACGCTTGCCGCTTCACGATTTATTGTTTTCTCTGCGGTACCCATAATTATTTTCCTGCTTCAGTTCTATGAATTTCTATGTGGGACGCTGCACGGTGTCCTGTAGCTAACCTTGCTTCCAGTACTTTAATCACAGGCACCTGTCACCAGTATTGGATACCCTCGTAATAAAATACACGTACACGTATATTATTACGCGGGTATCCAATATTGGTGACGGGCACCTGTGCTTTGGTAATTATGTTTAAATATTCACATTTGGAACACAAGACCCATAAATAAGATGTTTTCTCATCACACGAGAATAGAGATATGGCTATGTATTCGTGTTCTTCGACGTGTATGACAGTTTTCATGTACGAGCTTCCAAGATAAGATTAATTCATTTCGGTCACGATTTTCTCCTTGAAGTAAAACCACTCCTTTATTCCCAGCAAACGTTATAGCGGTTCATTTCCACTGCAAAGTCGACATTCCCAATAGGTAATTATAAATATAGTCTGGTGCCGGTTAATTTATTTCACACTATTATATACCACAAAATGCCTATAATATTAAATACTAGCTAGATACAAAACTAAGCCTCTTCGTAGGTGTTCTTGTATTTTGAAAATCAAAATGGCTGCATACATTATTTGAGCCACTTGATGTATAACTATTCCTAATGCATTATTTGACCCATAAAATGTGGGTCTAGACATCATACTTAAGCTTGTAGGAGTCTTACAAGCCAATATGTGAAAAAGGCACTTTCGGTTGATGGCCACTGAAAAACGGTGGAAATGTATAGTGCAACGCAACTTTTTTTTCTTGATAACATGTAAAATATTAATATGATTGGAGGGGTGTCCCCCTGAACAAAATGATACCACTCTTGGAGGTTCTAGGGGGTGGGGGTACATGGTCAACCCTCCCAGCCCATGGACTATTATGGAGACCTTTACAACGCGATCATGATTCGTATCTATACCGTGGTAATGCAGCTACCATCAAAGGTTACTGCAACAATCAGCTCTACTATATATTGCGGGTTTCCTCCTGCCCTAAACTGACAAGCTGTGATATAAGTGAAAGAATCTTGAAAGCAGAGCAAAACCCCAAAATTGTCAGTCAGATTTGTGACAAGATTTACTTAATTTCTTTTCATTGTATATATACGTATACTACTAGACCGTAAATATTTGTTTATCAATTATGTTCACATAGGATAGTCCGATCTTTAAAAACAAAACAAATCAGAATTAGATGAAATTCATAAATTAAATGACAATGAAATGTCCAAATATACACACTGCACAAATAATGCTATGCAACTGCACCATTGAAACAATAGGCCCTACATGTAGAAATATAAAAAATATATATATTTCCCTCAAACTGTAATTGGCCTAAGTATACTAGTATTTGTAAAAGAAGATACAAAAAAAAACACAAAAAAAACAGGCAAGAGGTAATATTTTTTACTTAGATTATTTTAAACAAATACTGGTGTTATAGCATATTATACCACTTGCCTAGACTGGCTCTGAACTTTCCAAATATCTTGTGAGATGTTGGACAACTTATTGCAAGAAGACTTGCATGTATAGAATCATTAAACACATACAGTACGATTTTGTTGGTTCACATGACAAATGCAGCCTGACCCTTTCTGAATATTACAACACAAAGTAGACTGCATATATTATATATTGACATGACTTTGTGGAGCTCTTTATTCTTCCGACCACTGTAGGTTCGTCATGCTCCTTTACATCACAGTAACTGCCTTACTTGTGACCTTGACCTTTGGTTCAGGGCCATGCGCCCCAAACGAAGACTTGCTGACAATATTGAAGGCTCTACATGTAATGCCGTCCTACTCCAACCTGACACCAGAGAACAAAGTCCTGCTTCCGGAGCTGATCGCTGAGAGTCAGTCCTGCCAGCTGACGGCCTACATCTACAACCAGGGCTTCCAAAAAGTCCTCGATCTTCTGGACCGTCAGTCTGACCCTGGTCCTTCAACCCAATCTCACCCAGATCCTTACCCCTAGTTTCACTCAGGTCCTTAAATCAAGTCTACACCAGTCTCACCCAGGCCCCTATTCCACAGAAAAATTGTAGCACTATAGAGTCGTAACTCCTTAGCAACTCCATGCTAACATATAGGGAGTTACGACTCTCGTAACGTAACAACTGTTTTGTGGAATGGACCCCTGGTCATTATCCATAGTCTCACTTAACCCTCTCCATGCTGGAGGCAACCAGATGCCTTAAAGAGCTGTGCCTGTACCTTATCCAGCAGGAAGAGGGTTACACTGTTTCACCCTGGTGCTTAAACCAAATATCACCCTGGGTCGAGTTGCACGGCACTCTTGTAGCGCTACAATAGCACGAAGCTCTTGTAGGCTATCTGAATAAGACAGCGTTACAACTATTGTAACAGCAGTTTAAGTCCCTACAACTATTGTAACCTACAAGAGTGTCATGCAACTGGACCCTGGTCTTTACCCCGTCTTACCCTGGTCGTCAACCAGTCTCACCCTGGTCCGTACCCCCACATCTCACCCTGGTCCCTAACCACTCACCATGTTCGTTAACCCTATTCTCACCATGAGTAAACGAAATATACCAGAACTGAAATTTTACCGAGATATTTTTCAACGATATCCGATTCAATTACTAGTATTATATAGTAATCTGGGAAAAGCATAGTATCACATTAAGAGAAAAAGGATACTGAAATTATCCTATTATACTATTAAGTATTGTTCTTTGTTTTTTTCCTTCTAATTTAACAGACCTGGACAAACGGGAAGCACATTTCATCATAAGCTATATGAATGCCGTGAGTATAAATTGTTTCAGACTTTAATAAATGGTAACCCCAAGATTTCATCATCTAGGATTCCTGCTCCAAACTGAAAATCCTTGTCGAGTCACCTTAGACAAATGTTCAGCAGTGAATGGGTACCTGGTAGGATAAGACTATTATGAACTCCCCAGCCCTAGAAAATTGCATCAGTATTATTTCTAATTTAATGAATATAATTCGAATATAAATATAACTTACCAGGGGAAAGTGCAGTGTTTTCAGAAGGAAGTGGATGTATTGGTGGGGGGCAAGCCATTATGTGCACACTTCACCTAAATAGTGGCGAGTGGCTATGACAAACTACATATTACTAGAAGTGTTAGAAATTAAGAAAATAATAATGGGGTTCATCTCCATAGGCCCACTATTAATGGTGGTCCCATAGTTACCTTTAACTTTGCAAATTTTCAAATGACCCCCAGCCGAGGACCTCCTTTAATTCGGACAGCGACTATAATTGTCATAAATGTCGACATTTGTTGCAACTGATGTGCGATCTTGCCATTTCAGCACCTAAAGCAAGAGCAGATTCTGTCGGCTCTACACTCTACAGTGAAACCTAGACACGTGAGCAGCACAGGGAAATAGAGCATATTTAAGAGCCTAATCCATGTCTAGCAAATTTTTGGAGACATTTACAATATAAACACTGTACTCAACAGGTACAAAAAAAATAAATTGCTTTATATTATATTTTAAAGTGTTGATCTGTTATGATTTCAAAACTTTTTGAATGAATTCTAACTCACAAACGTGCATGGGATTGGTATATTGTGAATGTTCTTATTGTACCATTTTGTCCCATACTTGGAGAAAGGTACTCAAAATATCTGCTGATCCTAAATTAATCTTGTTGAGTACTGTGTTGTCAAAAATATATACTCAACACAATAAATTAAGTAGAAATAATATGGCATAGTTGATAACTCTTTCTGTATTCAAATAATACCAATTTAGAGAAACTAATAAAACATGGTGCATTCCAGCGGTCACAATGTGTACATTGTCCATACATTAATGTGTCCCAAGTTTTTGACAACCATATGGACTATCTTTGCAATATAATTTTAGTGAGTAAATGCATGAACTTGGCAATTAAAGGTAACATACCGTATTGGAATCGGGTAATCTACACCCCATTATTCATTTCACACAGCGAATTTACACGCCATATTCACTCACTCATCACACGATTCCTTTGAATGAGTGAGAGAGTGATGGTTTTAGGTCGCAGTGGCAATCTTTCTCCCATATGTGACCATTCCTTTGTACAAAAACATTGTCATACATATTCAGCCACTATGGATTGGCTGGTTGAATCAACACTTAGAACCGCTTTCAAGATTATTTCACTCATATCACAGCTTGCATGCTTGTGTACACGCCCTGCTTGTAATAAACTAGTTTGACACCAGCTGGCAGTGCTAGCTCATGGAATATCATGTCATAGTGTAGAACAAGGACACTCCCACTCACACATTACTAACTCGCTCTCGAGCCGACCAGTCTTTGCTTTACCCCTTTAATGCCGAGCACCAAGCAGGGGAACAAGTACCACCTTTTAACTTTATTTTATCTTCTTTTTTTTTAACGATATGGCTGGAATTCAAACCACTTACCCATTGCTCTTCAGGGTGATGCTCTCGAAAATAACAGCTTCGATAGTTTCGGCAACTAATTTAGGTGTTCAAACTATTATGGTAATTACGGTATACAGTAGTGTCAACATTGCCGACTTTAGATTCTGATCCTGAAGTTACAAAACGTTTGGAGAATGATTACATGCTCAGTTTTGTTCACAAATGCCCACAGAACAAAAAATGAGCTTGAGCATGAAATCGTACTCAAAACATTTTGTAATCTCTGGTCCTGGCCTGGATTTCTCGAAACAAACTTGAGCTTGTGATTTTGCTTTGTCCTGTCGACTCTGTACTATAACCTCAAACCTAACAGAGTTTTGACTCAAGTTACAGCACTGAGTCAATGGGAGAATTCTCAGCAGAGCAAAATCTCAAGTTTGTTTTGGGAAATCTGGGCCAGGTCCACATGAACCCGTCTTTATTGGCCCGTTACAATGAAAACAGACCCTAGTTAATGATGAATGGATTAGATATATCTCCCCATTGCAAAAAAAAGACATTTATCACCCAATACTGCATTTTCGCAGTAGATAATGATTTCAAATAACAAGTGATATCTACAGCAGTAATTATCGTTCGACTCATTGGTTTATTTGATTGTGATGTCATTGTGATGTCATTGCTGTAGATATCGCTTGACCCATTTATTGGTTTGTTCTACCATTGTGATGTCATAGTATTGCTATGAAGTCACAGTGCAAATGCAAAGCAGCCTAAACATTGACTTCACAGTTAAATCTTTATGATGTGTCATTTTTTTTTCTTAAACGACATTAAAATGATATTGGGCAATAAATAGAATCTCACCCTCGTGTCATGGAATATCAGATATCAACACATGTTGATGAGAACATTATTAAATCCTCGGATTTAATAACTTTCACGACTCATGTTGATATATTTGATATTCCAAGACACTTGGGTGAGCTTCTCTATATCCTACTCCTAATCAACATGCAGTTTTATACATCCGTCCATGACCATGATGACATATCCTAGTAAACATGCATATGAACCAGTCTTAGATCAGCCATTACTATATATGATGGCATGTCTCTGTTATGAATTCTTCAATGTTGGAGATGGTACACGGTACAAATTGTCAAAATATCCATGGTCGTGCTCCTTTCTGGATGTTCTGAATGTACTTTCTGTCCGAGACATGTGGGGTCACAATGGAGCAACTCCACACAGTGTTCTCAGTGTCCGGAACATTTACCAGCAAAAGAGATGGCACAGTAAACAATCCAATGTGGTGTTTTATTTTAATTTTTTTTTTTTTGTATTGGGGTTTAGAGCCGCGTTTACTTATATCACGGCTTGTCAGTTTAGGGAAGGAGTAAACCTGCAACATCTGTAGCACTGAATGTTGCAGTAAACCTGCAAGCACCAGCTGGTACTGACAAAATCAAGGATGACAACTGCATTGCCACTCTACAGACAGCGCATCCTATCACTATCGTGTCAGAAATGTAACTTTTGCTAACATCGATGCCGAGCTCCCAGTGCAGGAGTCCAATGTTCTACCACTGCGCTACCACACGCCCCAAACTAATTAATTGTATTTTCATAATACTATTCAGTCCAAAATATTGAAATATATACGTGTATTGTCTCAAGAATGCGAGTAAATTCAGCAACACGAAATAAACGATTCCCAAATACAATTAGCTGGCAGCTTACTAGGTAGGAAAACATGTTTAGTAACATAAATCATGTCATCTGCAACATATCCAACTGTTAACATACCAAAATATTTTAGAAAAGTTAGATTTTACATCTTGTCTAAATGCATCTATATAATACAAAAATATTATCTATGCAGGACTAAATTTAGCAACTAATTTGGGAGCCATGGCGACTTTATTTTGCATTTTGCGACCAATATTTCTCTTATTTTAAGTGTTTCTGGATCTCCAGTAGCCAAATGGCTCCTTAGAAAATTCTTTAACTTTGAGCCCTTTTATGGGTTATTATGATATAAACATTACCCCAATATTTAAGTTTTAAATAACAGTACTTCAAATGATTGCCACCATAGTTTAATCCAAGTTAAGATTAGGTTTCATTAGAAAACGATGAAAAGGTAAATTATAGTTTACCCTCCTATTTTTAATCTAGGTTATACTTATTTATTAGGGCTAGTATTGCTTTTCATGCACAATGATTTATTAATCAAATTATGTCAAATATTGCTGCCTGGAATATTTTTGTGCATGTAGTCTAGTAAATCTTTTACAAATTAAACAGACTAACAGACTATTCTATGTACGTATGTAAGACACATCTAGCAGAAACGATTTCTCCCCGGCAGCAATTTGGAAATAGGTCACATTTGAACAAGACTGTGCACGAGCCGAGATCAAACATATTAGCCTAATTTCGCAGTCTTCTAGAAGCAAATGCTCTTTCTTATATTCCTGTAGCATAGCTGAAATGTGTTGAATGCTGCAGTTGAACGCATTTATTATTTGCACAATAATTAAAGTTTAATTTTAGCTGTAAAAAATCTCCTCATTGCTCGCCGGTGCATTTTGATTGCTGTGTGACGGAATCCCCCCCCTCATCGTTTTCCAAGCACCTTGCTGTATTACTCCGCGAACAATGAGTATCTATTCTGGACAGGATTCGTTTGCATTAACAGCATGTAACTATTAGACAATTACACAGTACACATGCATGCCTTCCGTTAATGATATCATCTAAGAATGACTGGAAGTGACGATGGCGACGAGAAACAAATGGACTATTTTGTGTGCACGGGGATACCAACAGCATCAATCCAAGATGGCCGATTCTGGAAGGGGAGTTTATTCTGTGAGCTATGCTCACTCTTAACATTACGAAGGATCACTCTTTTTCCAGAATAATATTCCATCTATACTCAAATTACATCATTGTTCAAGTTGAAGAATATTTAGATTAACGCTACACGGTTGAAAAGGTAGGTGCAACCACCGCAATTTCTGCATCGAGCTTGTCCACATTTCGTTAGTGTTGTGTATTTCGCAGACAATGATTACAGTCTGATTGCGAGGCATTAATTAGTCTAGATTTTTGTTTTGTAGACATCTTCTTACAGTCTGCCGTTTCGTTCAATTATGAATGCTCTTGCTTGTTTATCACTATCTCTGATCTTCATTATTTGCTTGTTTTCTATCGTAGGTAATTTAGCCCTTATTAACTGGCCGGGTCAAATGAAATGAAGACTCACAACTCCCGGGTAACTCTGCCTGGCCCCGCTGACTGTAGGACGATCGAGTAGTTACTCACGTTGACGACAGTGTCGACTCTATGCTAATGTCCTCTGACTTCAACTTTGAATTTCCAGATGGAAAACCATCCACATGACATCAAAAATGCAGCACTGTGCATCTTGTGATTTTATGCCTCCCCACTTGGATTTCAATGGACGGTAAGACCGAGTGCCTAAAATAAGAGTTGTGTTGATAGTAATGAATCAACATGGCGAGAATATAGAGTAGATCCAATTGGCTGAATACACATGGGGAGCCTCCAGATTTGACATGCAGTCTTCAGGATACTGTTATCCAATGTAATATATGGCCCAAAATTAAGCACATCTACACAAACCTTAACAACTGTAGCCATATATATATTATTTTCTTTTGGGTCTTTGTGCACACTGTACTTGTTTAATTAAATCACAATTTTAACTGTCTGCACATTTTGCACTAATTTTATTGTGGATAGTAGGTCACAAATCTGACCTGCAGTGTATGATATTCAGAACACTAAACACATACAGTGTCATGTGTTTGTGTATGTTTTGATTGTTCAGCATATATATTTTCAATAGGGGTCTGATTGTAGTCTTAATAATTTTAACTCTTGGCACCTGTCTAAATGTGTTGCATGCTAAGGAAAAACGTGTTTTCTTCGGTGCTTGTCAAATGGCAAGCATCATGATGCGAAAGCATGCCATAGCTATTTTATATATATATATATATTTTTTTTTTTTTTTGCTCTTTAGTATGCATAATGCAATAATAAGCTATTTTGGTTACAGTACTGAGCCACGGTCTTGAATTTGCAATATCTTCATAGGCATGTTCATCCTAGCATATTGGCATGTAGATACACATATATCGGCTTTTAATGGCATTATTTTCTCTAAATATACATCTGCGATACCAAAAAAATCAAACATGTTTATGACGTATATGTATTTATTCTTTTATATATGCTGGATGGTTTTAAATTGCATTACAATATTTATATTAACATTATATGCATTGTGTATATTTGCTGATTAACTTGTGCACCTTGAAGTATTATTTAGAATCAGTGCACACTAACCATATTTCTGCTGCTTTTAGATAACACATTATGTAGAATGTAATCATTATGGAACAACGTACATGTATACGAATTCTAGGACATGTTAAATAACCTAGTTTGATGTGACCAATATGGACATTTCTAGTCAATCAAATTGCATCAACAATTGTGATTTCGAGTAATATAATTTCTTGTCCATATTTCTTGTCCATTACTGATAGAAATTGTTATTCAAGTTCATTTACTTGCAAATATTTAATTGTTAATTATTACATAGTTTTATGTAAAATTTGTATTTTGATCAAGTTAGAAATCATGTTTACGAATTACATTTTTTTCACCCAATCTATTTGTATTTGGCAGTTATTCTTAATTTCTACTGACATAAAAATGTGAAGATTGTGATTATGTCCAGTTCAATCTAGCTAATTCATTTGCATCATTTCAGTTCAAACTGTTTCCACTCGTCCTAATTTTCTGTCTTGTCTGATCGTGATTCAGATAACCCAGGGAATGTACATGGGGATGATGGTTTGACTGATGCAGAACCACCCCTTAAAACACTGGACGATGTAGGGCACGGCAACCCTTCTGGTCCAGGGGATCTAACTCTATACCCCGGTCAGTCCAACCCGTTGGAGGACGAATTCTACGACAGCCACTCGTCGTATTTTGGCGACAGTCTCGCGGATGCTCCCGGTCTCCTGGAAGACTCTCATGTGCTCGGGTCATCGCTGCTGGACATTGATCCTGCAGTTCATCCGCATCAATCAGCATTTTACTCTTCCCGGCAGCTGGACAGTGGCTCCCCCACTCAGAACCTCCCAGCCGTTGACCCCAGCGTTATCTTGTCAGCGGAGCACGCCGGTCGAGGCTATCCCCCTTTCCCCATTCTCCAGCCGGCAAAGAGAGGGCGAGGCCGTCCAAGGAAAGATGGTCAGTCCCCGATACCAAGAAAGAAAAGGTTTGTTTGTCTTTAGATTTTATGTCCTTGTTGATCAATATTGTTGTGAAATATCCCTGCTGCGACGTAAAGCACTAATTCATTCATTCATCAATATTGTCAGTCTTCCTGAACATAATTAGAAGTTTGTTTGTTCTTAAAAAAAGATAGCATATGGGTGAAAGATTCCTGCAGTGGCGTTAAGTAACAAATCCTTCACCCATTCTTAAAAATAAATTCTAAGAAAATAATTAATGTTTTATAATCGATTAGAAAAAAAATCAATTCATTGATCTAAAAAAAGTTTTCTAAACTTGACTCTTTGTGGTAAGTGTAGTTTATATTAGATTTGATTTATACTACTAAGTTAACACTAGTACTGTGAAATTCAGGAAAACTGACAGAATGTTTTAACTTTTATGTATTGCCATGATTACATTATTTAAGTCCGTGTATTTACAGAGTTTAATTTTACAGAGTTATTGTTTGGTTTGGTTCTGGGCCCCGTTGCTCAGAACAGGTGTAGCTACAATTGCTTGCAAGTCAAAGGGACCCACTACAAATGAGTCTGGTTGCACAGACCACTTTTATCACTAAAATAGTTTGAGCGAACCATATTCTCAAGTATTGCAGTGACAATAGTGGTAATGCAGTGGACTTATTGTGTGCCCTGGAATCAAAGTATTTACTAGTTGATGTGTAATTCCAGCGGTCGTGGAAGAGTCTTTGGAAGTGGGAGAGGATCAAGGTCATTTTCTGCTGGAAGAGCTTCGTGAGTATTTGTGATGATATCAAACCTAGGAGTGGGGGTGGATGGTATTGGCATCCAGGAATGGAATGTTAGTTGCATCCAGGAATGATGTTGATCGTTTATACCGTATACCAGGAAATTTTCGAGGTTGGAAACGTTTGAGGTATTCAAGGCTAATTTGTCAACCTCGAACTAATTCTACCCAAAGTTTTCTGACGCTGTCAGGTTCAAAACCACACTATCATGCATGAAAGCCTCGTGCGCATCAATATAAATTTCCCTTTTGACATATGTACAACTAATCATCATATATTTCAATAAGAAAATAATAGCGATAGTAAATTTATATTATTAAGACGATTCCA
>JAUTBT010000877.1:0-10987 GCA_032361225.1 Lepetodrilus schrolli | reverse complement strand
GGCTCGGAGTCGGTATACTGTGTCTGAGTGGGGTATTCATGTTCTATCTGCAGCATGATATACCTCCAAGTGAGCTAACACCATTTTTTTTTTAAATGGTGGAAATTCAGACTAGTACAAGCAGTACATATGCATGCAAGCCATGATGTGTGAACAAATATTTAAACTCAAATCAACCAACCAATCAACCAGCAATACCTTTAATCTTGTGGATTCACAGGTCTAGCCATAAATGACAACACTGTTAAGCAATATAATGCTTTAACAGATTTATTTTACATAGTTGCAGTTAAAGGCATACGAACGTATTTTACCTGAATGTATGCACATTTGATTTGTCTACACAAGTATATTGGGCGATAAAAAAAAACTGAAAATATTGAAACAAAGTGGACCTGCTGAAATGTAGCTTGTTGCCCAATATACCTGTGTGGACAAATATACCTGTGTAGACAAATCAAATGCACATACTTTCAGGTAAAATACGTTTGACCATGAACTATGTCAATAACCTAAGATTGTATGCCTGTAATCTTCTACACAAACAGGGCATCTGAGCCCACCTCTGGTTGCATCACATTATATTATTTTTTAGTAAATTTTGGTCATAAATACAAATTTTATATAAAAAAAACTTAATTTGAAAGTGGTCAGATATAATATTAAATTTAATTTCTACAGGCATGGCAATTTTCCGCAGTTCCACGGAAATCTGATTTATGTGTCGTGGGGTCAATTTATTTGCCTTGGGGCCTGTAGCCTGGGGTTCTTTTCCGCTGAAATCACAATTGTCTGTTGCCATGTCTTTATAATCAGCCATCATTCATTTTGACACTTCCTACTTGAATAGCAATAGTCAACTTTAAAATAATAATAATTCTCGTTAATCATTGCCACATTACGGAGCTTTTTACGTGACATGGGTAAGAAAAAAAATGTAATATTTGCATTGTTTTCTAACCGCTGTCCCTTAAAAATCCCGGTACCACATACAGGAAGTTCAAATACAAAAGAAATTACATGCAATAAACTTATCTATAAACAGATAAAGTAATGTATAGATTTGGTATTATATATGTTGCTATTAAAAATGAATTTTGTTCAGTAGACTAATATAGACCTATGCATATGTGCAAAAAGAAAGATAATCATGCAGCTGACATATTGCGGAAAAAAATTAACTGATATGTAAACTATATGTGTATGTTATTATTAATAATTTATTAAGTTGTGTATGTGCGTATAAAAACGAAGAAGATTGTATGTATGTGAATATTTCCTAGGTAGTCGCTTGACTACCTAGGCAGTCACGTGACACAAATCATAATGACATTTGACCCCTCGGTGGAGACTGCTTCGTAAACACTTTATAAAAATAGACCGAGAAGGAAAGAAAGACAGCTAGACAGCTCTAGCTCTTCTATACTAGGTCTGATCGTCAAGGTTCGTATGCATTTACATTTGTGTACAAAACTTCGTTAGAATACATTGCTCATACACCATTACGTACAGCCATGTATGCGTTGCCGGTTTATATTAGTAATAGTATATATACATGTAGATATAATATAGGCTAGCAGACTAGCTAGCTACATGGGCCACAGGATCGTATCATGGTAAATATTGTTATTTTGATATAATAACTTGAGGTTGCTTGATCCTGCCAAAGTGAATGATATGCATGTTTGTTTCTGATAGAGGCAATCTCGGCCAGACCAGTCAACATGCCCTGAAGCGTACGAAATACATTTCAAAGGTCAAAAACTGGGTTATTACATATTCTGATACAATAATACTATTTCCCACCGACTAAAGGCATATAATCACGGTTTGTTGAGATATTTCATTGTCAAACGTATTTACCTGAAAGTATGTACATTTGATTTGTCTACACAAGTATAAACTACCGTCAGAATTTAAGGGAACGCTGATATTAATATACAGTCGACCCCCGGTGGCGTTCCCAGCAAAATCGTTCGGGTAAGTGAATTTCCAGACATCCGAATTTGACTATCAAGAGTTGTATAGAAGATAATTGGTTCCCGGTAAAAAGCGTCCGGATAACGAGGGAACCGGATATCTGGTCCGGGTAAACCGGGGTCGACTGTACTGACGTTCGTGAACACAAGTATCACCAGGACCTTCAACTCGTTCAGACTTCAGTGAACAATCATGACTATCTTAACTGAAACATACTGCTGCTATATCACTGACATCATTATCTATTTCAATGTGAATCCCTCGCCCACCTTAGAACCCAATACTTACGTAATTATATTAGTTGGTCAAAGCCCGTTTCAACAAACGTATTATGAATTTGCACAAAACATCCGATCTAAAGAGTTTATCTAAATACTTAAATCACGTCTTCTTACTATTCAAATAGTATGGCTATTAAAACATACAATACCAGTTATATTTTCTCCCCCTGTCTTGTTCATGTATGTTATTTATTTATGTATTTTCTAATATATAATCTCATGTACCACCGTATAGGTGGTTTAGAGAAATAAAATTAATCTGAAAATGAATCTGACAAATTGTAGGTTTTTCTACGCTTACAAAATCCATTCTGTAAAATACAGAAGTGCCTTGCAATCAACTAAAATAGTAGAAAAACCCGACCAAATATGTAAATACCAGAGCTTGGTCACATCAGCCAGAGACTTTGTCATCTTTGAGCGATCGTATACATTTTTCCAGAGGTGTATTAAGAGCCTAAATAAATAACGAAAATTTAAATAGTGTATGTATAGGGCCTATTATTTTGTATGTGCATGCATATAATTATATACCACGTATGAACATATTTTGTTCTAAAATGTCAGGGGGGCAACATTCTCGTCGAATATGGGTGAAAGATTCATTCTGCGACGTAAAGCAATGACTCACTCATTATATATTGACATTCCTTAAGTGCGTATTTAATATTTAACTTTTATTAAAATTTCAGAAAAGGAATCGGTGGATAATGATAAACACAAGCATCATTACGTCAGCAATCTTCGTGTTGTTGTCGCCTATATACAGACTAGCACAGAAGTTGCTATGGCGACTCACGGGCGTACAATCAGCACGTGCAGATGCTTCACGGGAAGAATGCTATGCACGCTCCGTGCACGTACAGCACGTGATATGGCGGAACAGACTCTCGCATTTCACCGCGTCGGATACCAGCGCGTTTTGGACAACTCACGAAAGGTTCGACCACCCAAAGATCCTACTGGACCCTACCATCTCCTTGTATGGAATAACCTCCACGGAAGCTTTCTTCTTGAAAACCGACACCAACGTGGATATCTATAGCTCAGATACTCATCCGTTCATGAAATGGGCTCAATCCGCTAACGCAGAAACGATGTATGTAATGCCCTTTGAGGCATTTCATCGTTTCGCTGATGAGGTAGGCGATCCCAAATACACTGTCATCTGGTTGTCCAGCACAGGACGCTGTGGTTCCACTATATTGTCCCAAGTCTTGGAGAAGGTTCCAGGAACCATTACCCTGGGAGAACCTGATGCTATAACTACCCTTACCATGATGACCAAAGCGGAGAAAATAACCAAAGAAGACACAAAGCGACGCATGAGAAGCATCATCCGCCTCCAATGCAAAACGATTCCCGGAGTTCAAAGAATCGTGGTTAAGATAACCGGCACTTCATTTGAATCCGTCGGATCAGTTCACGAACTCTTCCCAAGTTTTCGCCACATCTTTATGTACAGAGATGTGATACCATTCATCATATCGACAAATTCTCTTCTGGAAGGGGAAATTGCAATGCGCCTTACAAAATATCTGCTGACATCAGATTTTTGGTCGGGAATTCTTGGAACCCGGAAGAATTTGTACAGGAATGCCTTTCGTCTCGACCGCGATGACCACAAACTAGACGCCATCGTTAATTCTCTCACTTTCCCCAGCATCATAGTGGCGTTCGCGGCAGCTGTTTTTCAAAGATACAACAAATTATACAGCAATTCCTTACCGCTACATGCAGTATTGTACGAAGACCTATTAGCACACAAGGAGGGAATGGTGCGGGCCATCTTCCAAATACTTGAAATTCCAGAAAAACACGTGCAAAACGCGCTCACTGCATTTGAGAAGGATTCACAACGAGGTTCCACGTTAAGTAAAAGTTCCACGGGTAAACGGCAGCCATTGAGTGCACGTGATATTGCAGACGCTGACAAGATTTTGGATATGTATGGTTTTCCAAACGGCAACGAAAGGATCGATCTACCAGGCCGCATTCTGCCCGTTTTGAAATGATTTTTATGATACCTATTGAGTATTACTACAATATTTAAATCTGTTGAAAATGGATTTAAAAACAACGGTACAGTACCCCAAACATGAGAGGCTAATAAATTAGGCTATAGATAATAGGTTAGCAAGCAGGACTACTTGCAGTATTAATTTGTAACCATTTTGCGTAGCAAAAACTAATTGAGAACATTTACAGTACAAGTAGGGGGCCTATATATACTCAACAAAATAAATTAAGGGCCTGTTGATATTTTGTAGGGACCCTTTCTACCATTGTTCGTAAGTCAGATTAAGGAATCTCATGCAATTCTTTTCCCCATGTGTCTGCAAGTTCTTGAAGAGTACCTTGAGCCTGTGATGTTTGGACATTCTTCGTTATTATATTAGAAAACTAAATGTATATGTCCAAAATGGCTACTGGCCCTTACTTAATTTTGTTGAGTATGTTTTGGAATTGTAGTCGCTAACAATTACGACATATGATAATGAATGCATGTGAAAGTTGCCGTTTCCTCAAAGAATGAAAGAGAATCCCCACTAATTAATATAATACTGTGATGTAGAGGTGATGAGTATACTCTGACTGGCTTAAAATCAATGCAAACAATATTAATAACGTGTCGTCGTTTTGATACGTACATATTGCTCAAGATAGTCTTCGTTTAAGGAGATAAATATGTATTAATTCTCTGATTGGCTTAAAATCGATACAAAACAATTAAAAATGTGTGGTTTGATATGGTACATGTTGCCCAAGGTGGTATTTTATATATATTTTTAAAACAAATATATACATTATAGGGTAGCTTGCTTGTTACGAGTTGTGAATCCTGAGCTTGGTCTGTCGGTACCAGCCAGTGCTCGCAGTAAAAAAAAAATTAAAAAAATTAAAAAACATCAGTGCTATACCAACTGCTTTTTTTTGTTCAAGGTGTATATGAATAATAAAAAATGATATTTTAAAATAGATTATAGTTACATTTATTTTGCTGCATATCGTATACATAGTCATACATGATACTATCTATAAAGTGTCTTAAAGCTACGTTTATAATCAGCAGTTAATCAATATCTCCTATTCAACCATGCACTTCTCAATTCCGCCTTCTTTGTCATTTGTTCCTGGGGTCACCCTGTAGACCTTCGTCATGTTCCGTCTCTTATCACTTCTATACCGCCGCCGTAAGCTGGTCCTCATTGCTTCTTGTCCCGTCCTGCTTCCATACGACCAGTACCATTGCCTATCTTCGTATTATCTCCAGTATCTTTGCGTTTACCTTCATATATGCGTTGTTGTTGGCCGATTGCCTGGCCATCGCGACCTCCTTGATGGGCTCCTCTTCCTCGAATAGGGAAAGATCACATATTATCTTTGCCACGTGCACCCTTTCTCTGCTTTACCATTTGTCCGTTCCCGGTAATACTGCTGTTACCATTAATAGTGTCTTTGCCAACAACATAAGAGGTTTTGTTAGTTGCACTATACTTCTTGCCAACCTTCGCTCCTTCCTTTAGATTTTCTTTATCGTCAATTGGATTTCCGTCACCGTCTTCAAAACCATCGTTATTGTCAATAACCCCTACGATTCACATCTCCATTATCATTATCATCTCCAACATTGCCATACTTATCGCCGTCGTCATCGTCATAATAATTATCATAATCATAATAATTATCATAATCATAATCATAGTCTTGTCTACCATCATGTTTTCCTCTTGTATAATTTCTTCCTCCACCACAATTATTAGGGGTGTAACGATAGGTCAAACTATTGATAGATCGCGATTGTCAGTGATCCGATAGCAATACATCGATAGTAATTTGAACTATCGATTATTTCCATCGATAGTACCCTAAACTATCGATAGTTGCGATAGTGTACTATTTTTAAACACTAAGACCAAAATAGTTTTACAACCTTGAGCATTTCAACAATATATTCATCCATTTTATCTGCGAAAGTGAGGTTCGATTGCGCGCAAAATGTCTCGTCTTACTTTTGATGTATTTCGGTCGGTGTCATTAAAAAAAATACCAGTTATATGTACATTACCCACTGATTACAGACTTGTAACGAAAAATGATGTATGCCAGGTAAACTATCCATCTTTAAAAGCCTTATAGGTTTGGTTTTTTTAAATTTTATATATATATATATATATATAGTGGGGGTTTTTAAACCTAAAAAACTATTGCAATAGTAGCACAACTATTGCAATATTATCGCAATAGTGTTTTCAACTATCGCAATAGTATTGCAATAGTAGAATTCCCTCAATAGTCGCCCCTAATAATTATAATTACTGTAATCTCCTCCATCGTCTTCGTAGTAATAGATGTCATCATCTTCTGTACTCGTATTGTCCTGTCCATTGCTTTTCCTAGTAATTTTGGCATCATCAATTCCATCGCCATACTCATCGTAATTATACTGATGATTACCATAATCTTCTTCATAGTCTTTACGGCCATCAATGGTGCCTCTTGTATTATTTCTATCTGCTACGTTTCCATAATCAGCATTACTGTAATCATTCCCGGCATCATCATACCCATCATTGCCATCGTCATATCCATCGTCGTCATGTCCATCGTCGTCATGTCCATTGTCGTCATATCCATCGTCGTCATATCCATCGTCGTCATGTCCATCGTCGTCATGTCCATCGTCGTCATCATATCCATCATCGTCATAATGCTGATCAATATTGTAATCATAGTCTTGTCCATCATCATCTTCGCCTCTTGCATACGTTCTAGCTCCTCCATTTCCGTAATCATCATTACTGTAATCTCCATTGCTTTTCCTAGTGCTATTGGCATCACCGCTTCCATTGCCATAATCGTAATTATACTGAACATAGTCTTGATCGCCATAATCTTTGCCTCGTGTATAATTTCTACCGGCATCATCACCTCGACTACCGGCATGTCCATTGTTATCTGTTTTGCCATCAACATCAGCACTGCCATTTCTACCTCTATTGACATCAGCAGCAGCAGCAGCAGTATCAACAATGGCATCTCCATTGTTTTTAGCACCACTTTCAACAGCAACATCATCATTGTCATCAGAAGCGATAACTCCATTGTCGTGCATGTTGCCTGCACCATTAGAGTTATCATTGTTGTCCTCCTTTGTTCCTCTGTCCTCAGGATCAGATTTGGGAGTCCTTTCCTTTACCTCGTCCTGGTCAATGACAGCAGTAGCCTTGTGCTTCATCCAGCGTTCTCTATGGCGTAGCTCCAGCATGTTCAGGAGCTTTTTCAGTATCTCTAGGTCCCCAGACGTCCTCCTCTTCGAAGATCCTATGATATAAGAATGACGTGCATTAGTTAATAGTATAATCTTTCATGTAATATTTTGTTAAAGTTAATTAAGGGCCTGTAGATATTTGAGGGGGAAGCTTTGAACCAACGTTTCGGAACAATCTGTTGCCATTATCTTGTCCAATGCGTCTGGAAAGTTGGAACTGTAGCCTGGAGCCTGTAGACACTTGGAAATATATTCAAAAAGGCTACTGGCCCGTAATTAGTTTCTGGAGTGTAGCCTACGTAAAATCTCAAAATGTCTCGTAAACTCTCGTCATAGACCATGTAACGCATATACTTATGCCAGTTTTACCATCTGCATCGACAAAGACAGTTTGCATACACTGTCAATAATGATCTCTTCTTGACTAATAGATTATTAAAATATGATCTGGAACTGAGTAACAAAAAGATACACAACACTCACGCACGTGCGCGCGCGCGCTCTCTCTCTCTCTCTCTCTCTCTCTCTCTCTCTCTCACACACACACACACACACACAAACACGACATATCTCCACGCGAAGGCCACGTACTCTAATGTCAAAGGTTTTCATATACGTATATTAATCTACTTCGAACAGAATCTTCCATTTGGAGAAAAGACTAAGTGATGATTTTCCACCATAAACGATGATAAAAATCTCCAAAATAATGAAAATTATCTTTTATCCATAAAATTGCAATCAAATGGGCCTGGCTCTATCGTTAATTCATGTTTCCATTCGTCTCTGATTTACCATAATTGGTGTTTAATAAGAACTAAAGCATTGCGTTATTCCGTCGCGAATACTCACCGGACTGTTTCATGTTTGTACTGGACCCTGCTGTTAACAAAGCCATTGCTATGTTTGAGAATGGTGTGTCATGTTTTTTTATAGCTGAAAAACAAAAATCATAACATACGTCATAATATCTTTCGTGTATACTGACTGTCACTAATTACTGGGCACATGCGATCATGTCTAGTTCGCATGGCTGGATAACGTCACTGTACGTCATCACGATGGGTGATGAACAAAGTACACCTTACAACAAACCTACGTTGACTTGAAATTATTAAAAATAATAATATATTGGAGCATTTATTTTCAATTGTCTGATGATACCCATACATTAGTTTCACGAAAGGGTCGTAATGTAGCCTACGAGAATAGATCATGGCGTAAGCGAAAGCCATCCTTTAACTAAAACAGGAAATGATGTATGCTTCCATTTAAATAAATAAATATCGGTTAGTCCATTTATAAAGGACATGATAGCGCCATGCTAAGAGCTGAAGGAATAATTTAGTTAAGATAAGCTGTTGTAAAATAAATGTGTCTTGAGATTGGTCTTGAAAGTGTTCTGGTTCTGACAGCTAGGAAGATAGTTCCACTGGCAGGAGGCAGAGAAGGCCAAGGAACGATGGCCATAGTGGACAGCATGGACCTTTGGCATACATAGCCATTTACGCTAATATACTCAACAAAATTAATTTTTGGAAATATAAATTTAGCTTTATATATAATTACAACGAAGAATTTCCAAAACGTCTGCATCCAGGCTCCATTTAATCTTTAAGACCATGCAGACGCATATATGAAGAAGAATGGCACCAGGTTCCTCAAGCCGAGTTCCAAATTTGGTTGAAAGCTTCCCCACAAAATATCTGCAGGTCCTTAATTTATTTTGTTGAGTACATATAGTTCTGGTATGACTATTACGTTACCTAATTTCCCATTCGGTTTGCAAGTGATGACAGGTTTATTCCAGATTCCATTCCTGGAACACGTGGCTTTGACACTTCCTTGGATAGCCGAGAACCCGCGACAACAGGAATACGTATATTCGACACCATCGTCCACTAGTCGAGGAACACGTGACGGGAGTGCGTGCTTGATTGTAGGTGTCTCTCTACAATATGGATCTGCAAATTGATGTCACGAATAACAATAAATAAATAAATAATGCCGTTCACTCTTCCAACATTTGACATTCTTATGATTCTACTTATAATTCGTGTAATTATATTTCTTATAATTCATGTATAAATCTAGTATAACAAGCAATATTTGACGAATTCTTAAGGATATAGTAAAAGTGTAATGAAAGTTAGATTTCATTGTTGGCAAACCATTTGGCGTAATATTAACAGGTGCACTGAACACGTATTGACCCTGTAGAAATTGCATAACGTATATAAATTAACTATCTGTGACCCCGGGGGTGGGGTGGGGGGGGGGGGGGGATGTTGCTTGTTGCGTCAGAGTGAGGGAGATGAATCACTTGATCTCTGCCTGGCTCTCTAGCTACATGTATATAAGCTGCAGAGGGACCGGTCTACCGAAATCAACGAAGTTGGAAGGCGACCGGAAAAACAACTAACTGAAGAAGAAGAAGAAGGCTCTCCAGCTCCATGCTGCGAGATACATGCGTCCCAAGGACCAGTCTGCCGAAATCCGCTCAGCTAGAAAGCGACTGTCAAAGCAGTACACCCCACCACCACCAAGGCAGTGGGGTCAGTCCTAGGTGTCCGTCTGGTGGGTCAGACGTGTCACCCATCTTCAACTTGTATCATGACCGGCCTGGCTCTCACCTGAGTCGGGCCTACAAATAAAATATGTGAATCCGGACTCTGAACTAGTGTGTCTCTCTGTTCACCGGACCTCGGCAAATGACCATGACCGCAATATCCCAGGTGGGTGGGTATCGAGACACCCACCCACCACAATGACATGAAAACCAGTTTGGGATAAATGGTGAAGATATATTGCTTGTGATACTAGTTGCTAGTACTCGCTAGTGATTTCGACGCCATTGAAGAAAAGAGCTGACTGCTCATAATCGGTAAAAATACAAATATTTACAAAATCTGAGGCTCAGATAATGTAGTATTAATCCTCTAGAGCACAAGTAAATTTCCAGTGGTTCGAAGACACACACCTGCTTATAAATATAGGACACGACAGCTGCTATAGTAGGTGAAAGCATCACTTTGGGTCTTTCGTGGTTTCATTTTATTGTTTCCTTAATCAGCGTTAATTAGTGGTGATCTAGAGGGTTAATACTCTCTCTTTCTCTCTCTCTCTCTCTGACACACACACACACACACACACACACACACACACACACACACACACACACACACACACACGATCTAGCCCCACGCGAAGGCCATGCACGCACTCTAATGTCTCAAAGGATTTCATATGTATTAATCTACTTCGAACAGAATCTTCCATTTGGAGAAAACACAAAGTGATGATTTTCCACCATGAACAGTGATAAAAATAGTCTCCAAAATCATGCAAATTATCTTGTATGCATAAAATTGCAATCAAATAGCTCTCTCTCTCTCTCTCTCTCTCTCTCTCTCTCTCTCTCTCTCTCTCTCTCTCTCTCTCTCTCTCTCAAAAT
>JAUTBT010000875.1:0-10989 GCA_032361225.1 Lepetodrilus schrolli | reverse complement strand
ACCTTTACAAAAACGTCCATTAGCTGAAAACCACACACCGAGGTATAAGTATTCTTTTGTAGATTCTAGTGACACACCATTTAAAGTAAAATTGTACATTTTTTTGGAGTAGCCTTTTGAAAATATAACGACTTTAGTTTTATCTAGATTAACCTTGAACTTCCATAACTGACAGTATTCATTAAAACTATTCAAAGCCTTTTGTAAATCTTCCGGAGTTTCAGCCATTAATACAGTATCATCCGCATAGAGTAACAATAGTAATTTTATATATATACCAAGTAAATTTTTATGTGGTCATTTACTACATTTAGGCCAATTACATTATTATCTAAGAGGAAAAATTCAACGTCATTTAAGTACAATGCAAAGAGAAAAGGAGACAAATGTTCACCTTGACGTACACCTGTGTTGCATGTGAATAGTTGTGAAGTAACATTATTTGATGACACACATGAATTTATATTGTTACACATATTATATATTAAACAGAAACATTTATTTCCTATATTATTATGTAACATCTTGGTAAATACCCCGGCGTGCCAAACATTGTCGAAGGCTTTGCTAAAATCTATATATACGCAAAATAGTTGTTTTATTGAGGCTTTGGTAGATTTCTCTTAGGCATTTTATTGCATAAACATGATCAATGGTTGAATAAATATTACGGAAGCCAGCTTGTGCTTCACTCAATAAGTTTATATCATTAGAGTAAGCGTTTAAGTGTGAACTTATAATCGATGTAAACAGGTTGCCCGAGCAACTAACTAACTGAGCGCCTTCCAAATTATCTCTGAAAACAGAATGTTTCTCTGGGCAGTCGTCTTCTTCACATTCACCTACCTTCTCGCATACATCACAACAGTTGTGCTTTGGGTGTATTTGGGTGTATTTGGGTGTCTTTGATTAGTAGGCTTCCACATAAAGTTGTGTCTGCAAATATCCTTGTCACGTGCCAATTTCAACAAATCAGGTTCGATCCTTTTGAAATGCAATGTGTTTGATTTCAGTAGTATCAGCTCATGTGCCATAGCACCTTCCCGGCCAGCTCGTCCTATTTGCTGTACAAATGTATCCATTTCTCTTGGCAGAACATAGTGCGTAATGTTGGTAGCATGATGAAACAACATGTTCAGTTATATGATAAGGGAAATACACAGGCTATTGTTGGCAGTAACATAATTTACTAAACTAAAAGATGTACGACAATTAGTAGTAGTATTACCAATAACTTGTTGAAAATATTTTATTTTACATTCAGCTGTTGTTATACAGGTTATCGTTGGTATGTATATTAGCAACAACTAAAACTATTAAAATTAATATTAATGTTGACGTATCAATTACGTACGTCTCTCCATTTTCTGTTTCCAACAATATTTTATGGGCTCGAAAATACGAAGTCGAAGTAGCCGTCTTTAATTTTGTCATCTTCAACTTGATCTCTACCGATGAAGGTTGCCGTAAAGGAGAGAGCATTTAACTTGTCGCACTGTTCCTTCGTAATGGTAGTCAGAGGGGCAATGATCAATACACAAGCATCTTCAAAGACAACCGGGACGCTTTCGTAAGATAAAGATTTTCCACTAACCGTCTTCGTGCACACACACATGTCCCTTTTCTCTTGAATGGCTGTTAGACATACAATCCCAAAGTTAGATTTGATATCGCTCACGATCTTCTCCAGCGAACTTGCCACCATTTTGGAAATTGTGATATACAGTAGCTATTAATAACGCATGTTTTAATTGGTTGGTTTCAAATTAGACACACGGGGAGACAACTCACTCTACCAGCCGGATAAATGGGTTGTATTCCGGGAAGGGAGCGTAGCTCGGTATTCTATTCCCTGGGTGAGATGTTTTATTCTTACTAAAACAATTATATATCAAAAGAAAATGAGAAAATTATGTCACTGAATTCACAAGATCTTTCGGCGGTAGGTGTATACAGACTGCTGGTGATGTGTTTGGAACACGATCTAATTGGGAAGTTCGTGCAACAACTATAGGCCTCTTTTCACGTTTTTCCCCGGACCTACCTATCATTATTTTCCATAATGCGTAGGAATTAAATGCGGTCATAAGCCAATCGCATTTTCCGCATTAATATCAAGCTCGCATTAATTTCCTGATTTATAGTAAACGCCCTATAATACTAGACATCCTCGGCCTGTCATGTGACGTCGCTAAAACTGAGTTTGCGAAGCCACGTAACCAGGGGACCCGGATGCACACTGTTAATAACGGATACAATGTCTGTAGATAATAAGGTGATTACCTATTAATAGTATTATTTTTCATTCATGCGCATGTCAAGACTGGATCATTGTCATAACCTCTACACTGACTCACAAACCTACATACATTACAATCGACTAGGACACGATAACTTAGGCCCGGTGAACTAAAATAGCCTGCCTTTGAAATACAGATGTAACAGTTCATGGCATTTTAATAATAATTCTATTGGGAACAGGTTCAAGCTATTCTGTTTTCACAAATTTTCACATTCAAAGCAATGCAAGACACACTGTCATGATCATACTATCAAACTGTATTCACAAGAATAGTATATCTAACACAAACTGTCACTATTTGTCAATAATGTGAGTAAAGAAAATGTATTTACACTTTTAGATGCTGAAATATTTGACAGCAGTGCCACCCAAACAAATAGAGATGGAACGAGTAATTTATGATCATCTATGGTTCGCTAGAATGACAGCAAAGATAAGTCGCGAAAGTCGTCGACGCCAATCTCGTCATTAATCAACGAGAATATGCGAGAGCTCGGGTGCACCTATCTTTCGCGATAATAAACGGCCCCTGTAACGGACCAGGATTTAATATAGCATGATTAGTTTGTTTGCCAATTTGCTGTGTGCCTAATTATTAAAAGAAATTATCTTGCGAGGATAAATATCAGACTGGAAAAGCTGGAAATTCGTTCTGTTATTAGGAAGCATTGGCCCTGGTTGGTACATTTAGCTAATCTGGCAGATACTACGACAGTCAGCATCGAACTTAACGGTTTTCGTGTCACTTAAGACTACGTTTCAGGTTATGAATTGGGACGTGGTTAAGGGCAATACACTATATGATATCGTCAATATCGTCTTTGGTTAATGAAGCCGCCATATAATATTTTATCAACGTTACCGTCATTGTTGTATTTCATAATATTTAAAAAGGTGATATTGCTTTATTTGTTGTTATTTATGCTACTGATGTTGCTGCTGCTACACTACTATAACTACTACTACTACTACTACTACTACTATAACTACTACTACTACTACTACTATCACTATTATTATTATTATTATTACTACTACTACTACCACTACTACTACTACTACTATTATTACTACTATTATTATTATTATTATTATTATTACTACTACTACTACTATTACTACTACTACTACTATTATTATTATTATTACTACTACTACTACCACTACTACTACTATTACTACTACTACTACTACTACTATTATTATTATTACTACTACTACTACCACTACTACTACTATTACTACTATTATTATTATTACTACTACTATTACTACTATTACTATTATTATTATTACTACTATTACTACCACTACTACTACTATTACTACTATTATTATTATGACTACTACTATTACTACTATTATTGTTAGTATTACTACTATTACTACTATTACTACTACTACTACTATTATTATTATTACTACTACTACTACTATAATCACCACAACCATCACCACCACCAAATCATTTCATCTAATTAATATCTCATCACCGATATCATTACAATAATGATTGCAATCATAGACACCAAAATCGTCGTTGTTGTTTTCATGTCATAATGTTTCTGGTATGATGAAGTATCTACCTCTTCAAAGTTGGAGTTTATTGCGGTATCCAGAATACACTGACAGTGAGTCTTGTACATCATGATGAACGTCTCCACCTGAAAATATTAATGATGCAGTTAGACTGGCTGTCTCAGTAGCTCAATCGACACTGACTAGCTAGACACGTAAGAAATGAAAGAAGTAGACCTAGATCTACGACAATCCGTGGGAACCTTGATATACTTTTGATATACCTTTGATATACCTTTGATATACATTTGATATACATTTGATATACATTTGATATACTTTTGATATACTTTTGATATACCTTTGAAACACCTTGTTAAGCGCCATCTGAAGACGTTGCAGCGTCAACTGACGGTAACTAGCTAGACACGTAAGAAACGAAAGTGGTAGATCTACGACACTGTTTCTTCTTGAACATAGCAAAATCCCAAACATACGATCCTCAGTCGACGATGCGCAATCTAAAGATGGCGGAAATAGGCAGATGGGTTGCTACATATACATTATCAATTGGCGTATGTTTACTTATCATTGCAATAAGTAATTTATATTTTAAATGAGCTAGGAACATTATTAATGAGATACTGTTTGCTATCTAAACATGTTGGCAATTGTTTTTGGATTATTTATCTTCTCATGAAATGTTTCTTCAAACTTGTATTGTATTGTCCAAAAAGCTTTTAACCTATTTAATTATCGTATGTTGTAGCTTCAACGTCTTTAAACATGGTAAATTGATTTGTATGGTAACCAACGAGAAACTTCCTGTAAACCAAAATGATCTATTGAATCAAAACTACAATTTTGCTTTGTAAAGAATACGGACCAACGCCATTTCTTGCAATAGTAAGTCCAAGCCGTACGCTCTGATTTATGCCCCGACTACATTACGACCCTATCCAGAAATTCAACCATGTGTGCTGAGTACCATTATCAGGACGATATGACAGGGAGAATGATTTATGTTAGAACATATTATGTGAACTTCATACAATGTATAGTGATGCAATTCTGGTCAACACTGACCAACATTGGCCAACGCTGACCAATCAATGCACGAATTAGGCATGACAGAACAAATGTCTCAAAGGTCACATGACACCGCCCAATCATTTCCTTCTCTGACAACGCCCCCAAATGTTTACCACCTGATCAAAGCGACACTGATATCATTTTAACACATTATCTAACCAGGGTACGAAAAGTTTTCTATCAGTTCGCTAAGAATGTGACGACGACAGAGCATTCCACTTAGACACGAAAACGTGGGCATTGCAAGGATTTTTGACTTAGGTCACGATTTGGCCAAATTCGTCAAAGAAAACCCGCGATGAACAAAATAGGCCCTTGATGACAGATAAGTCAGGTTTAGGGCGGTTTGGGATGTATTATTAATCGTGTTTGCATTTGGGAGGAGTATCCTACTCTTACTAGACATGTACACATATCACCGTAGATTTGATTTTCAGATAAAGTGATCAAACGTAAAAACGAATTGATATTTTATCAAACATTAAAATTTGTTTCTTTTATTTTGTTTCAATCCAGAATGTGTAACTGCTAAATTTACGTGTAATCGCCAGGAATCACATCCAGGTATTATAAGATTGATTACTTCATTAATGTTGTAATGATTATACTTTTATTTTATTCATCGCCTGATATTATTCAAAAGAGCTTTAGCCGCGTTACAATTTATTATTATTATTATTATTATTATTATTATTATTATTATTATTTCAATGTAGAAATCCATTTTTGATTAAAGAAAAACTATTATTCAAAAGAGCTTTAGCCTTGTTACAATTTGTTATTTTATTTATTTATTATTATTATTTCAACTTAGAAATCCATTTTTGATTTAGAAAAGTGATATCCTAGCCCATACGATCGTGATGTAAATATCTGTATTATTATTATTATGTATTAAAACATTCTGTTTTTTTAAACATCTGGTGATATAATTATGATCTATATTTTAAAATCTAAATTGATAAACTCAGTCGAGATGAGATCGTAGAGATAAACCCTACACTTTTATATACAAGCATTCCAATCCAATTTATAGTCACCCATGACATTGATATAATAGATGGGTCGCAGTTTCTTGCGTATACATTGATAAACATCTACGGCACATATAAGAATAAATCATACACGATTGAACTATACAAATATCTCTGATTAATAGATCAGTTACTTTCACAAACATTCATTAAATACATTCTACACCCGTCCATTCCACCATAGTACTATGATAAATAGTGGGGCCGGGGTAAATTACGCTGGAAATAAATCTGGAATTAATCAGACTTTCACGGGATACCGGTCTGATCAGCCCGGCCGGACTGAACGCGGCGGTGTTGACTTAGGCTCAAAGATAGCTCGCTGCATTTCAGCAGCCCGTATCAAGGAACAATTAATAACAGTTAGAAGACGTACGCTTTATCCGCAGTACGATAAATGAGACGAGGGCGAAGCAAAATGAAGAGTGTCACGTGACCATTGTACGAGCACCACGGCCCCGTTGCACAGAATAGTTGTAGCTACAACTGATTGTAAGTCAAATTTTAAGGCCCCGCTACAAGGGTAAACGAAACACCTTTATCGCTAAAATAGTTTTAGCTAACAAGAGTCTCGAGTATTTATTGTAGGAATAAAAGTGTTTCATGTACTGGACTTAGACGTGTAGCGGGTCCCACAGCTACAACAGTGTTGTGAAATGGGCCTCAGATAAACTACTAGGTATCGTTTCTCAAAGCTCTCGTATCTACTACGAGAACATAAGTGCTCTCGTAGGGATCACTTAATACATGGCGATCTGCACTTAAGAGAGCGCTATGGTTTCGTAGTTTATGCGAGAGTTTCAAGAAACGATACATACGTGTTTCACGAAAGGGTCGTACAATAGTAAATAGTATAATGTAATATAGTCCTGGCCTAAATCTGGGCGTACGCCATCCTTTTACTATGGTAAGAAATACCGCAAAGCTCGATTAACGCCGTGACTAATGGTACGACCCTTTCTTGACACGCAGACTACTTATTGAAAACTGAATGGGGCGACAGAGGCAACTTGTTCGCTATCGGCGAGTATAATTCTGTTATATAAATTGTCTTAGCGATTTTCTCGTGTTTTTCTTTCCATTCATCGGTTAAATGATGGATCGATTTTCTATGTCAACTGTCACGATATTTTAGAATGAATGCTTATTTGAAAAGTATAATTGGAGAAAAAAAAAGATAAATTGATTAAGAATGTCTATAAATAAAAATATACACGCTCATAATCATGAATGGGTTTATAAATATAGATAGATACGTTCTAATCATCATGAATGAGTCTATAAATATAGATACATTCAAATCATATATGTATTATGAATATATATGTAATATATTATTAGAAAGTATATGTATGCAGCCACAACCATTCAACATGTGCGACGTGTGCTTGCATGCTATTAATTATACGATAAAACATTATCATATCATATGTTGTATGAGAATTTAGAAAAGACCAAATTCGCATTAGGTCTATATGACATGGATTATGGCATCGACTTGGAAAACAAATCTGTGAGTTTTAATATATAGGCATTTTGTAAATATATTAAGCCGTACCCCTAATATGATCTGGCAGTATTATCTTTAAAATTGCAAATATCAATCACATCTATGATCTATAAATCAATAAATATATTCTGAAAAGCGAGACATGGACAATGCTAAATTATTTCGGTGCTTACCTTTTCTCTTGGTATAGACAATGGAAGTATTAGGTATCGAGCGTTCGGAAAGTCTGGGAGAAGGGTTCCAGTCTTCGAACTCAGAGAATATTTGCGAGTAAAACCTCCCTAAAAACACATCATTATTATTATTATTATTATTATTATTATTATTATTATTATGTTATTATTATCATCAGCAGCATCAACATCAACATAATTATTATTATTATTATTATTATTATTAAATATCAGGGCATCCCCCTTTTCCAATATATTTCTTGTATGCGCTAGGGAGATATAGCAACGGTATTGGTTTTCTTCATATAAATTGTTCCACATCTCTATTAGTAATCTCTATACACTGTAGGTGTCCTGTTATTAAAAACTGTCTAATTGGAAATCGTATGCATCGGAGAATATCCTTGAATTTTTTAAGTATTCATAACCAATAGCATTATTTATCTACTCGTAGATAAATATAGATTATTAACCTCGTGTCTTTAGATATTGCCTATATCCTGCACTTAGGGATAATCTTTGTGTTAGACGAGCTTCAGCGAGTCTAATACATAGAGATTATCCCTAAATGCAGGATATAGAAGATATCTAAAGACACAAGGTTAATAATCTTTTTATCATCTAATGTCAAGCTTAAATACTTCTCTAGAAGAAAACATCAACGTGTGAATCGACATTTTATAGTTACGCGTAGGAATACATGCAGGTCAGTAAATTGTAAACCGTTTCACTCATTGATAAATACACCAAAGGAAAATAACATTGAAAACAATTCTCATTTTTATATATTATATAATATATTAAATCTAGTCGATTAGCACATAGTCTGCGATCATAATTGTCATCCTGTTTACTATTTCCATACAGTAGCATAAATATTAGTATGACGTCACATAAAAATGACGTCATGTGATATTAGCTCCCTAATTTGCATAGTTATTAGTCAGGCAAAGTAGCATGATAAACGAAATATCTGAATACTTCCTTGTTCTCATAAACTTACTTGAATTGCACGCTTATTACTGATTATTTCAGGGTATATTGGTAACATTTTAATAAAGACTATCTTACTTTATATGTATGCACATAATATTTGGCAAAATTCAGCATGTTATTTAGAAGGAAATGGCAAAAACAGTATAAATAATGTCCATATTCAACTTTCCATTAGATGATAAATATATATATTATAAAGGCTGGATTGATTAAATAGTTGTTTGATTAAAGCAGAGTTACTTTATTTTCAGTGGATATTTGTAATCTGAAGCCTAGGTGAAAACGAAATACTAATTTTACATAGTCACGATCAAAGCAAACAATAACATTCAAAATATTCTTGCGATTTATTGCATATTGTTTATACTTCAAAGTAAACATATTTCTGTACATGATTATATTTTCAACTATTGATTCCACATAACATTAAATACAAATAATAAAAGCTATGTTGAGCCTCAATTATACTTCTAATAACACATACAGACATAGCTTATTTTTATTAAGGGAATTCAATTTACGATTAAATTTAACATGATCCAACAACCACAATCTTTTCTTCTGTGCCAAGAAGAAAGATATACATGCCGGTATAATCTTTAAAATATCCATCCAACTTAACATAGGTCGACAATCCTTCTGATAAATATTGATTGCGCTGAATGTTTGCTTAGCATTTTAAATTAGACGCCAATCTCTGAAACATCAAAGTGGACTTTTTCTAAATGTGGCTATAATGCGTCTGAATATTTGTAGAAATGTCCACATCTACCCGCACCCATCTTGAGCGCAGATGAAGTAAGAACACCCGCGTTCCACTGTTTCTAGCTATGCCCGTCGTACCGTTATCGCGTTGAAAGTGATGCTGTTTGACAAATGTCTACCACTGTGGAGAATGACCTTGCTTTTGCAAATCAAGGGGCTCAACTCATTTTGTTTGATACGGCGTATAGATTAACCATCCATGCACAACATTGGTATTTTAACAGGATACTACCTATGTGGTTGTTAATATATTTTTAACAAATTGTGTCCAAATATTGAAATATTATTAATGTTCTTTTTTAACTATTTTTTATTTTGTTTTGTTTGGCACCTTTCTTTGCATGATTCCAAAATGGTTTAAACATGTTTCTAGTTTTAGATTGAAGTCTATGTCGTGGTATACATAATGCTAAGAATACAGGCAATCAACACATATAGTCATGGTTATGTTCTATGGTTATATTTACCTCATTTTTTAGCTTGCAACCTGAAAACCTGCCAAGAAAATATAATTAGATAAAAAAACACAGATCTTGGTTCAGAGAGTATACAAAATAATAAAAAATAATAAAAACAAAGTTTTAAAATATATATATCTCTCTCATTTCCCTTCTCCCCTCGCTTTCTCTCTCTCTCTCTCTCTCTCTCTTCTCTCTCTCTCTCTCTCTCACGCACTCAGTCGCTCTAACTCAAACTGTCAAACTATAACCTCTCTCATTTCCCTTCTCCCCTCGCTCTCTCTCTCTCTCTCGCTCTCTCTCTCTCTCTTCTCTCTCTCTCTCTTCTCTCTCTCTCTCTCTATTACTTCATACTTCTACTCGTTCCCCAAGGACTGGTTTACATGTTATATGCACATAATGCCTCTAGACTGAGCCTCACAGAGCGCGTTCAAGTAGCCCCTTCAACTAGCACTGTGTTATCAGTATATGTAGAGTATCAGTCTCAAAGACGCACATGATAACATCGTAAACCACTAGCTACAACTAACATTAGTGGGGGCACTAAACTTTTACAATGTTAGCATGTTGTGGTAGAACACCGGAATGACTCAGCAGTAAATTAAGTCAATATATTACGTCTACTCAAATACCAAATTGAAGGATATTCCCCCATGCAGAGAAATGATAATTCTAGTTCACATATTGATAAATTATAATTTATTCATATAACATCATAAATGACAAGTCTGTGTCACTCATTCTATTTAATTTTGGCAGTTATAGATAATTACTATTCTAGAATATTAAATGCATTCATGTAACTAATTATATTATTTGATTATTATTTATTATATAATTGTCTAGAATATTAAAAAAGATATCGTATACCTTATCGATACATTTTTTGCTCGATTCTCTATTTAAGAAAATTGAGAACGAGAAGTTTATAAAATGAAAAATCCACCGTACGTTACAATAAAAATAGGGTGGATTTTAAAGATAAGGCTCCAACAGACTGGGCGGGTGGTAGCGCAGTGGTAGAACAGTTGGACTTCGGAGCTATGGTTCCAGGTTCAAATCCTGCCCCGGGGGCCCGGCATCAATGTTCGCGAAAGTTACCTTTCTGACGCGATATTCATAGGATGCGATGTCTGTAGAG
>JAUTBT010000874.1:0-10989 GCA_032361225.1 Lepetodrilus schrolli | reverse complement strand
ATATTCTAATTTAACAAGTTTCATCAATTTAAATTGTTTAAGTCGTGTTGTTCAGTTTTCTCTCATTGACCTTTCAACATCTTTCGCCCTCCTAACAATGCATATCAGCATATAACAGACAGTGGTAGTGTACGATTGCTTGATCATATTAAAAGGTAGCTTAAAGGTTTATAATTTAAAGGTGTTAGTTTTAATTGTAATTAATAGATTCACTTTTTTTTATATGCATACAGATGGCGTGTACATGTCAGGCCGCCCATGCATAGTACGCATGCAAACCGAAATATAACACACCGAGTTACAAACACAGTGAGACGGTAAACGCTATTTCTCTCCATTTACGTAGTTTGATACAGATACCACATTTTCTTGTTTCCACATATTGTCGGTAAATACCTTACATTGATTCTGTCAACCAAAACAACTTAGTCTTATGTTGATTATCGACATGTTTGTCAGCTGCGAATACTTTCTTAGTATTAGTCAATTGATAGGAGTATCAACAGCAGTTGTACTCAAACAAAATACCGTACTTCAAGTGTTCGCGTGACTTATATATACAAGTATCAGTTACAGATTTAATTATAAATGAATGAATGCAGATGATAGATTGACTTATGGAGTGAATGAGAGTGAATAGGTCGGTGAGTAAGTGAATGAGTGAGTAAATGAATGGTCGAGATGACGTACTATTCATTATTACAAGATATTCGTGATGATTTCGCTGTTATTAGTTCTAATAACGAGTAGCAAGCACAAGTAGACACTATTATGCAGTGAATGGTTCAAGAGTGCAATGCAACTACATGCTATTGGTTTTATTGATAACGGAAACAGCTGTCGAACACGCGCGAACCTTACAACCGACCGTGTAAATATTAACGTATCGAAAATTGACATGTTGAAAGACCAATCGATTAACGCGACTTGATTTAAGTCAGTTTCGCCATATATTCAACTGTATATGTGATTTGTGGTTGGGACGATGCAATTAATCTATTCAGGACTAATTAGATAAGGAATTGCGTATACGTGATCTTAATCACCGTATACGTAGGAATGTGTTCATCAGATGTTCATGATTATTCTTCAGGGAAAACATGTTGCTAAATCACATGTATAATCTCCATGTTAATTTTCATATAGCAATAAATCATGTTGAAGATATCAACTATAATGTAGCACTGGAAATGTGACTTCGGGATATGTCATACAGCCTTGGGATTAAACAAATATATGTGCAACGTGGGCCAATTGTTAAGGAATACGACGAAGGGTATACTCATTCTTTCCATGTAGTAGAAATTTAAGCAGCTTGATCTACAAGAAATCGCCAATAATTTGTCATGCCAGGATTATACGTTATACATAGTGGGATTAATAATACTCGCATTTATAACGTATGCAGTAGTTTTATATAAGTATGGTAAGACTTGTTTCCTAGCACAATAATCATATGAAAGTGAAAAATCTATCAGAAACAACAGAACAATAATAAATATTAATAAGATATGTATTTGTAGAGCGCGCCATCCACCGTTACACAGTGCTGTGATCGATACCACCCCACTGAAAGTACATAAAGGTTCTAACAGTAGTCAGTTAGGGCCTACCACTAAGATATGTGCATACATGCAGTTATAATATTAATTCACCTCATGTTTGGAAGCCAACATTTCCGGACGACTCCGAACGCTTCCAACTGCATCATTAGCTCGGCTCTGGAGGTGTCGATGTCTAGGTTCTCGATGCGTACCTTGTATCCCTTACAGTCGTAGTCAAACACGGCCATGATTTCACAATGTCATTTATAGGGTATTACAGTATGTTCTGAAATGTGCCTTATTATACAAGTCAAGTCCTTCCTTCTTGTAAAATGTTGTGCCTTTTTTTCAAACCGTAGCCATACACTGTCACCTTTTGCATTGGATAAAACTTAATGAAAGTTCCCACAAATTAATGGGCTAATATATAGATGTTCTTGTGCGACAGTACTTCATACACAACCCAAATTGTGCAACCAGCGACACATTCTATGAGCAGTGCATCCAACACCGCGTTTGAGAGTTCTCGGTGCTCAGTGGGATTATGTTCCGTTTTTTTCCTCTGACGTGTGCCACCAATGGTATTATCCAAGATGTGACCAGATATTCAATGCCCGGAACACCAATCCTAATTCAAGTGTGAGAGTGTGTTCACGTCATGACAGTATGTGTGTGAACGTCTGTGGCCTCACTGGCCCGGCATGCCAGTCATGTATTTATGATTTGTTCACCACATGATACAACCACGTGTTGTACTAATCTGCGTCTCTAACTACGTTTGTAGTGATTCGATACTCATAAATACATGTAAACTGCTGGTTGAGTAGAGGTATTGAATGTGTACATCGAGTATCGACATTTGGACAAGCTGTGCGCTGCCAACGTGCAAAATGAGCAAACTATTACAATATATGTCTGACCGATATCAAAAGTTACTTCCCCTGTCGAGTTACTCCCCTTGTCCTTTGGGTTGTTTTAGCATAGATGGATAAATAAAATGTAGCCTACGTGAAATAAGAAAGAATTGAGGTAGAGCTTTCATTTCTTCTCTATATAAAATTATAACCTGGAAATAACGAGTTTGAGTCTTCCTCTGGGAAATGTATTTGTCAACCCAAAGTTATTCATTTTGCGTATAGGCTTATTGCATGATATTGGAGTGTACTAGGCCTACACTATGGGATTAAGGCTTATTTGTCTGCTATAGATTATATGAATGTCTATTATTCATTTCTAGCATGTGCTAGTATATAATTATATCCAGGTAGGTGTAGAGTTCCCACCTCTGTGAATTTTCAGAAAATCCAAGATGGCCGCCAGTGTCCGCCACAGAATCATTAAATTAATCTCATATATTTTTAACTAGAAAATATACAGACGTAATTTAACCGTCCTATTATATATTGTTAAATACAAGGAATACGAATGTGACTATTTCTAGTTGAAATTATATTCCTATATATTTGAAATGGCGGCTTTATATAGTGTTCTAAAATTGCAGGTGGTGATCGAAACGAGAACTATCATTGAGGTTTGACTGCCAGAAATACTTCCTAACACTATATATAGCTAGTAACCTACGTGTATATTGAAACAAATATATAGTGAGAAGCACTATGTAAAATGGAAGAATACATCCTAATTTGGTAACACATATTCTAGAGTAGGTGGTATGTACGTGCTAAAGAGTAATGGTGACATTACTAGTATATGATTTACCTGTCATTGTAGATGCAAGTGCATCTATGGGTGTGCCACGTGGCAAGAAATAGTGTCATGTGCCATGAATAAACGATGACAAGAATCCAGTCGATATACAAATATGGGAACTTTGCATTGTTATCTTATCGCTGAAAACCCCTCAGATGAACTAATCACAACTTTACCGGACATGTTTTGCCAACTATTCAAAAACTGGTCATCATTGTTAAGTGATCCTTATCCTGTATAGATGTCACATATGTTCTTGTAGAAAAACAACTTGATATGAGGACGCTATACTACGATGTATAACAGCTGGTTCTGTACTGATGGTTGCAGATGCTATGATCTGTTCACCATTCATCATCATGGTATTGCAATTTGCTAATTATTTCGCTAGTTCACTGTCCAGCTGTCTTGGACAACAATCAAAAACCGTTCAATCATAAAGGATTACTTGATGTGGCACTATAGTCGTGACATTCTACCAAAGTATTTTCCAGGGAGTAGCACTTACATTTGTTTAAGTATGGTAAATACTAGCTATATACTATACACTATATAGAGCGATGTCCAAATATCTGAGTTTCAGTTTCGGATCTGATTGTAGTAAGATTGGCATAGACACAGAAGTAGCCTATTATGTCTGCACGTAGAGTAAAATCTACTATGGTTTGGAACCAACAACAATCGCGGGACGTAAACATTGCAATCAATGACAATGACAAGGTTGATTATGTTGCTAGTATCAAAAATACCGAACAACAATCAACAATACTGAACAACAATCAACAATACTGAACAACAATCAACAATTGCTGGTGTGTGTGTGTGTGGTGTGTGTGTGTGTGTGTGTGTGTGTGTGTATGTATGTGTGTGCGTGTGTGTGTATGTCTGTGTGTGTGTATGTGTGTGTGTGTCTGTGTATGTGTGTGTGCGTGTGTGTATGTCTGTGTGGTGGTGGTGATGTGTGTGTGGTGTGCGTGCGGTGTGTGTGTGTGTGTGCCTGTCTGTGTGTGTGTGTGTGTATATATGTTTGTGTATGTGTGTGTGCGTGTGTGTGTATGTCTGTGTGTGTGGTGTTATGTGTGTGGTGGGTGTGTGTGTGTGGTGTGTGTGTGCGGTGTGTGTGTGTGTGTGTGTGTGTTTTTTGTGTGTGTTTGGTGTGTGTGTGTGTGTGTATGTGTGTGTGTGTGTGTGTGTGTGTGGTGGGGGGGGGGGTAGTATTACAGGTATTACATAACGTTATTATCCCTCAATATTAATTAACATAGTATAATTAAAGATGAAGTATATTAAAACTATAGTTCGGTGAAAGGAAAATAAAATAAACATAATAACTCAATATAATTGTCAATAAAGGTATTATAGTTCTTAACACCAGTGTTCATAAATTGTTCAGATTTCAATGTACAATTATTTTCAAAGTACTGCATGTCAATAGCAGTAATTGTAATAATTAGATTTTTGTTATAGATTTACCAGTAACAAATCAAATTGGCATCGACTTTTATTGTGTCAACCATTGTCTGCCGGTCTTTGTTTATGTTCAATAATGGGTTATACGACCTTTTCCGTCACAATTTATTATTATTAATAGTACTCTGTCGGCAGAATATAAGAACAACTAACAACTTTGTTTTCCAAAGTGGGAAAAATCGGGTCGGCGGATCCGTAAACCAGGGAATCAAATAAATATGGCATGATATAATAATAACAATAATAATAATAATAATAATAATAATAATTTCACTATACAAATTGAGTAAACTGTTCGTGGGCTTAATTTCATTGTTGATTTTGTTCATGAGCATGATGCATTATGTTTATAATATTTAAAACTTATTAATATATTATCCTCTCAAATGAAAGAAATGATCGAATCTTACATATTGTCAATCAGATATGTCTTACAGCAACACAACTAATAATTATATAGGCCTACCTTTTTACGTTTATAATTTATTTTAATAATTAGGCCATAGTTATTTGATTCCCTGGTTTGCGGATTTTTCTATGATGAAAATATGTATAAATATAATTTGATATTTTGGCCAGTGGGTTAGGCCCAATATAAAAATAATAATAATTGGAGATTATGAATGGTCGGTTGACATAATATAAATATATTTGATCAAAATAGCTGTCAATAGTTGTTATAAACACCAATTCACATAACTTATTCATATTTGAATGCACAATTATTTTCATATGACTACTAAGTCTACTTGTCAATAGCAGTAATTATTATAAATTAGACTTTTGGTATACCTATTTAACAGTAAGCAATCAAATTGGCTTTGACTTTGTGTCAACCATTGCCTGCCATGTCTTAATTCATGTTCAATCATAATAGTTTATACGATTTTTAAAAATCATCATTTCCTAATTTTCAAAATACCAATTAATACACTGTCGGCGGAATATAATAAACCAGAGAATTAAGTAACTAAGGCCTTATGCATGTACATCGTCAGCTAATATATAAAATTAAGTAAATATCTAGATTAATCTCGAGGTCTACATGGTAAATGTCCAAAAAAAATAATAATACTCAGATACTAGTAATTTAAAAAAACAACTTTTTATTCAAAATTCCTTTAAAAATGCGGTTCTTTATATTTCAACGAAAACATCCGAACGGTCATACGGAATTAACCGATCTATTCAGACACAGGCGTTACTCGGCGGAATTGTGCGAAATACTCCGATTGTGAAAAGCTCCTCACAGTGTTCTTTGTTCCTCCTTTATAATGTAATTGAGATGAACACGCACTGATGTTAAGCTTATGTGAATCACCCACGTGTTCTTGTTGATGAAAATCGGAAGCTGCAAGCATGGTCAAAAGTAAACCAAACAGTCGTGCACAGGTATACAATTTTGATCAACATATTTGTACCAACTAAAATGATACATTTAACGGAGAAATACTTTCCAGAAGTCATGTTATGGTTAATGGTTTTGCAATTTAATAATTGACCCAATATAAGTATGATGTACACAGTTTTCGTGCTCACAAAAGTTGCTATTTAAAATATGTGTATGGCTGTATTGGCTGCAATAGCTGATCATGTCTCAGTATATATGCTTGCAATAGTTCGATTTCATAGCCAATAAGATGTAAATCTTATTCAAATCGCAAAATAATTTTAATCCAAATTAGCACAGATAGTACCAATGATGATTTTAAACTACAAAGATTAATTTCTGGATTTCCCTGCTGATCAATAAAGTGCGTACGCCAGTCTTGGTTCACAGGTATTCCGGATCATGCTCTCACTTGATCACTCACAATAATGCGGACTAATTGTCCACTTTTAATTCTAGACTTTGTCCTAGACTTATATATGTCTAGAAACAACAGCGGATACTTCCAATGCTGTTTTTAAATGGCTACTGTTTCGATCTTGTCAACAGATCAATGCAGGGTTTCCCTAGGCAATAAAAAATTAGTCATCATGACTCTCAAGAATAATTTTTTATAGTCGCTGTGATTATGGAGAAAAACAATCAGCATTACCCGTGTCATCTGATCTAAAAAACAAATCCAACGCATAGGAAAGCAGAGGAAAGACTTGAATACCTCCTAAAAAATTGCATGTTTTAAATGTTTTAATCTCCTGTAACTTTTTCACATACCTTATCGGGTAAAATTCACATTTCAAACTATCCAAACATGCCACATGCATCAGTGTTGGTAATTCCCTCAAAATATCATCAGACACCAGGGCTGGCAAGTCTTAAAAGTTGTCAGCCCTGATGAAAAGTTACCAGTATTTGTGAAAACTGGGAGCTAGTTTTACACAAGTCAAATTGTGGACATTATTTATGTTGTTTACTTGCTGTTGTAGACTCCCCAGGCTGTGAAGACGAAGGGCGTGACGAAACCAGACACTCCGAAGTCAGCACCGGCATCCAAGAGAAAATCGCTCAGAATAAAACAAGATGATGGTGATGAGGTATGGTCATCTGAATCATTACATAATAGTAACAGTGGGGCGGGTGGTAGCACAATGGTAGAATGTTGGACTTCGGAGCCAAAGGCATCAATGTTCGTGAACGTGACCTTTGACATGATCATCATAATAGGATGCACTGGCAGTGCAGATCATCCAGCTAATGTTGCAGGTTTCATCCTGCTTTAAGCTGATATTCTCCGATATGTGAAATAATCCTGAAAGCGGCTATAAACCCCAATTCAAAATGTTTTTAAATATATAAAAATATATCGTATGGCATCATGTGATGTAGTAAAATATGTCTTTTTTGTTTAGATGCCCAGTGTCGCTGATCTAAAGGCAGCTCTATTTGAAAAGAAAGGCATGGTGAGTATTGATTGCTATTAGTAATAACTTGACACAGGTAATAATCAGCATGATAGACATGGTTTGCATGAGATACAGCCTCTAATTGTTCACATACTTGCTATCCTATTGGTACTGGTAGCATCTTTGACTTTTCTGATTAACCAATCAGAGCCGTGTACATGGTATATATAATTATATCGAACACTGAGTGGAATTTCACTCCATTTGAAAAAAACTTTTTAAAAATAACTTTCTTATTGCATTCTATTTACAAGAGTAACACATTACATAGCGATAAACACAACCATTGTGTTTTCCTTAAATGAAACTACTTCTAAAATATGATAATTTAATATGTTATTATATGGTTACATACAAGCATTTCCATTTAAACAAAATTAAAAAAATTAATCTTAATTAGTAAGTTATTAGCCAAAATAAAAATAACTAGTCATTTTATCCTAAAATCCCTCGACTATTTTAATCTGCTATGAACTATGCATGTTGCCATTTATTTAATCAATTGAAACACCGTTTATAATCACTAAACTAATACAGTAGCAATAACGACTAGAGCGATGACGTGAACACCGAGCATTTTGTAAGGGGCGTGGCCTATTCTCAAACTGAAAAGATCTAACTATACGTTGTCCCGCGAATAATACAAGGCACGCCTATCCTTGGAAGGGAACGTCCATTCTTGAATTACCGTTGGAACCGGACATTTCTTTGGTTTAATCCTTGGATGTTCGTATCCTAAGAGTAACCGTCTTTGTTTCCTTCTGGTGATGTAGATGTGAACTAGATGTATTCCTGATGTCTTATTTGAAGGACTTTTGCAACCCCATGCAACACAATACACAATATCGCTCACCGCTGTCCTCTATGATTACATAGCAAAATGTCTGATCCAGACTGACATGACACGATTCAGATTTCACAACGAGGCTCTCAATATGAATAAATGATAACATAATTTTTAGGGAGGGTATTTTGTCTATAGCTTACTAATTAAGATGAATTTTTTATTTTTGTATAAATGGAAATGCTTGTATTTAACCATATAATAACATATTAAATTATTATATTTTAGAAGAGTCTCCTTTAAGGATTTTTAAAATTATTATGTTAACCTGGGAAGTGAGATTTAACAATGAATGGCTGATCGAATTAGACTATTTGGTTAGTTAGCATGGCTAGTTAGGTTCCCTGCTGACATGTTACAAGCAGGGTTAGAAGTTCCCACTTGCCCGGCGGCCCAATCCATTTTTCCTAATGTTAAACGTATCCTATTATCCTATTGGCTAATGTTAAAGGTATCCTATTATCCTATTGGCTAATGTTAAAGGTATCCTATTGGCCTGTAGACATTTCATGTTTTGATATTTATATTACTGTTGTCACCTATTGGTGAAATATTCCCGCTGCGACGTAAAGCACTAATTGATATTTATATTAATATTCGGGCAAGTATGTTTTAAAGTTAAGTTCCATATCTGGTTACAAGGGGAACACTATGCAGATCATATTGAGTAATAAATGAGCCTGCAATATTGAAACTAATTTGTCAATTTATGCATAATTCATTACATTATAGCTTAATATTCATGGCAGCTGATGAATGTATTACTATGAAAGCTACAAGGTGTTGGTTATTCTCTTTACCATGTGTTCCATGTTCACCAGAATCTGAGACAGAAGAACGCACCTTCTCCAAAGACAACTCCAGTTAAGAAAACACCTAAGACACCGGTACAAGCCCAGAAAACACCGGTACAAGCCCAGAAAACACCGGTACAAGCCCAGAAAACACCGGTACAAGCCCAGAAAACACCTCAAGGACAAGCATCGGCCAAGAAAACACCCAAAGCAGAAGTACCGGCCAAGAAAACACCTCAAAAGCCCCCGAAAACACCCCAAACACCAGTGCAAGCCAAGAAAACACCCCAAACACCAGTGCAAGCCAAGAAAACACTGCAAACACCAGTGCAAGCCAAGAAAACACCTAAAACTTCTGTCTCGGACAAGAAAAGTGCTACTACCCCTAAGTCTAACAAAAAGAACATTCCACAACAAGTACAGATGGATGACAGTGATGATGATGATGACGATGATGATGATGAGGAGGAGGAAATTGATGACGATGATTTGGACAGTGAAGACATGATGGGATTGGATGATGACGACGACGATGATGATGATGATGAAGATGATGACGAGGATGATGACGAAGAAGATGTTGAAGATAAACGTAAGACTCAAACTTGTTGGTTAAAGGTTGTCAGTAGATTTGTAATCATAGTAGAAAGGATGTAGATATTGTTTGTCATGCTTGTGGGCAGGTACAATGAATACAGGATTCCTGAAGGATGTCAGCTTTGTCCTGTCTTGCTTATATAACTTTGATATTAGGGCACCCGATAACAGGGGTATAAACAAATATGACCATGTTTATTTATAGAATACACCTAAGGTGTATATCCATCACCACCTTCCATATACTTCATGAAATAATTATCTTGCTCATTGCATTTATCATTCAATGTTTATATCCTCAATGCTTGTTTCAGCAATAAAGGCAACAAATGGTGTGGCAGTCAAACCACAGAAGACAAATTCAGAAGGTAGACTTGCGTTGTTACATTTACATACAGACTGGCACATTCCTAAATGTTGTTGATGAGAATTTTCGGTAAATGTAATGCAGTAGCTATGATAGGCTTTTCACCAAGTTGAAACAACATTAAAAAGAAATTCAGTAAAATGAGCCTTTGCTCATAACATCTGCCTCATGATCCAGGGCTCTACATGAACTTTTTGAGGCACCTGTCCCTGTGTCCTGTCGGACATGAAACTCTGTACGTGCCCTGTAGGTAAATGGCTTGTTAGTGTGGGCTATTTTACTTGTCTACCTGTGGATGATGCCTGTCCTGGGCAGGTGGGCAATCCTTATTGTGGAGCCATGTGATCTATTGTGGGTAAAATTATTTAATATATGGTTGGTAAGTATTTTCGTAATTTTGAAACATCCGTGTGAAACTTATGTAATGTATGTTGTAGATAACCGAACGTTGTTCCTCAAGAATCTGCCTCCTGCCGCGACACTTGCCAACCTGAAGGCCCTCAGTAAGGATGCTACACAAGTACGACTCCGAGTCAGCGTGTCGGGGACCAGGAAGTACGTACACACACAGCATCCAGATCTTTATCAGTCAAATTGTTCATACTGCAGGAACATACAGAAACAAACTTTCACATTGTTTAACAATGATGGGGCGGGTGGTAGCGCAGTGGTAGAACAGTTGGACTTCGGAGCCAAAGGTTCCAGGTCAAATCCAGCACCGGGGGCCCCGGCATCGATGTTCGCGAAAGTTACCTTTCTGACACGATATTGATAGGATGCGATGTCTGTAGAGTGGCAATGCAGTTATCATCC
>JAUTBT010000873.1:0-10989 GCA_032361225.1 Lepetodrilus schrolli | reverse complement strand
ATACTATTATCCTATTTTCCTTTTCTTAGGATATATTGAGACTTGATAAACAAAAGCCAAGCAAATGCGAAAATATGCGTGTTTATGTTGTGAACAGTTTATGATATGAACACTAAAACACAAATAAACAATTATATGTCCTCGTATTCTAACGATACTGAAATTAACATATGACCACAGACAAAATAAAATGAGGCCTGGAACGAGGCCTGTCTATAGTATTTATATATCTTGGCAATGGAGAGCTTCTGTTCTCTAAATGTTAATAAACTCGTGGGATAAAGTAAATACACATCTCCGGACGAACTTCAGGAAATACAACGGATACCGGGGCCACCATACGACCACAATGAACCCCAGGATCAGAGTGAAAATAATCCACTCACACATTTTAGTCTAATTGGCTTTGTTATCACACTAAGGTTTATTTTCGCATTTGTCTGGGCTTATAACATGAATGAGACTTGACCTTTATCTAAATATCACTGTTGTGAAAGTCACACGAGTGCAGTCATTCTGCTGATATTTATGTGATTTTAACAATATTTATTCTCATGGTGACGGGACATGCACAAAAGGCATTTAACAAGGATTATGCAATAAGGATTGACAAACATGATATTGCCATTTATATATACCGATCCTATAGACACTGACAAAGTTTTCATACGTTTTGTTTTCTGTAATGCAATAACTATTCACTCTTTCTACTAAACCATAAATATCATAATATACACTGCCATGCATTGTTAACAATCAGAGAATGTTACCATCCTCGTCAAAACAATAAACTCAGTTCTTATGTTATCTATGATGATGCTTAAATATTTTGTTTCTTGTAGTGTTGCATAAACATGCATATGCATATAGTTTATATATGTCTTGAGTCACCCAGAGCAAATAGTATGTTTGGTTTGGAGCATTAGAAATTGTTCATTATTATTATTATTATTATTATTATTATTATCATTATCATTATCATTATTATTTTTATAGTAGAACATTCTTTAGCTATTCAGTCCAGGTATGCATACTTTTTAATATACACATAATACTATATTTTGGTATTTCTCCAAATGGCTATTTCGTGTTGTGCATACAAAAACACATATACATAATCCTATGTCTTTGTATTCTAACGATATTGAAGTTGCCTTGTAATAACAGACAATTTCAGCACAATTCGCAATTATGTATATCCCATTGTAACATATTTCGAAAACGATTGCTTTGACTAAATGTACACTAAGGACATAGTTATTTGATTGCCTGGTTTACGGATTTTTCTGTGATAATGTTTGCTCGGGCGGTTGAAAATATAAATAAATATAATTTGATAGTTTGGCTAGTCGGTTGGGTCCAATATAAACATAAAACAAATTGGAGATTATGAATGGTCGGTTGACAGAAAATAAATATAATTGATCAATATAATTGTCAATAATTGTTATGAACACCAGTGCATATGTCGTTTATATTTGAATGCTTGTCAATACTAGCAGTATTTGTTATAAATTAGATTTTTATTTTAAATAGTTACCAGTAAGTAATCAAATTGGCTTCAACTTTGTGTTCACCATTGCACGCCAGTCTTTGTTCAATGATGGGTTGGTTATACGACCTTATCCTTCACCAATTATTATTATAATTTTCAAAAGACTTGTGCACTGTCGGCGGAATATAATAAAAATACTATTTTTATTTTATTTTCAAAAGTGGACAAGATCTGGTCGTCTCGGCACTTACATATACACGGACAATTCCCTCCGTTTGCGGACTATTATTTGCTCGTGGCCGTGTGGCAATTATCTAGTCCTGCGCACTCTGCCACGCACGGAAAAAACGCAATATTTAGAGAATAACCCACTCAATACGAGTGATTACAGAAAATATGTCCCTCTGAAATTAATGTTCACAGTTCCGACCTTCAGCGAGGAACTTTGAACATTAATTTCACGAGGGACATGTACATATTTTCCGTAATCACTCGTATCGAGTAGGTTATTCTAATGATTCAATATAATCATTTTAATGTAATAAACCATTGAAAACTGCCGACACACAGCTTTATCGAGAGGGCGACCCTAATCAGATGTTCATCCGCCTGTGACATAAAGGTTGTTCACTTCTTGTTGTACGAATATTCCGACGGCAAAATATAGATCCTGTGAGTATGTCATTTAGAAGATAATACGTGAAGCCACTTAATTTTTACAATGCAAATTATTTAATGGGTAACAAAAGCAAATAAATGTACATCATTACAAATAATTTCAAGTGAGTTCAAAGGTTGGTGCATCCCTAACTGGGAAAAATAGCAGTCGAAGATGTGTACATTTCACCTCAGCACGAGAAACACAAAAGACGTAATGAACACTGTTGATTATCGAATCGTTATTACACAGTAGATATCCACCAGGAATAATGTGTAAAGCTCGGAACTGTGAACATTAATTTCACTCGGGAAATATTTTCCGTAATTACTCGTATCTTATGTTCTCCATCTGTCCTAGTAGCTAATCCAAATAATTTAGTATGATTCGAACACTTGTCTTGATCCTTAGATCTATAATTTGTTCCTGTCGGCCTCACGTTCACGGTCATCTGATGATGTTTACTGACTGACACTTAGGGTGGTAGAACATTTGGACTAAAACAAATACAAAACTATGAAAATATTGAAAACCAGTCGGACATGCGGAAAATGTAGAACGTACCTTGTTGCCCAATATACTTGTGTAGACAAATCAAATGTATATATTTTCAGGTTAAGTAATTTTGGGAACAAACCGTGATTGTATGACTTTACCTCCTAAATAGACGGAGATTGCAAGAATGCAACTGTAGAAAAGCTTCACTTTCAAATAACATTATTGAGGTAAAGCGAGCTCAAACCACCATATACTTGTATTAATACCTATATCGGTACCACAGAAACTAACAATTATAAATGGCAAAACTTTCACCAAGCAGTAATTAGCAGTAATCTAACATGTCTTGAAATCACAGCATCCCATAATAGTGTCATAGCTATATTAGATACCTGTACAGTGATATTGTATGATGACTACTGGAGTGGGGCAAAAAGTGAACGAAAAAACGCCAAATTTAAAAGCATACAATCACAGATTAAGTTGTCGTTTGGGGCCGAATTGGAGTTAAAAATGCAAAGTACTTTGTTGTTGGAGTTCTGCTGGAGTCTTTTGAGAGTACTTTGTTTTCTTGTACATCTGAAAGACGGATACAACTGTAATTACTGTAAATGGTGATTCATAGTTGGTATAACACGTACAATATATATAGTAGATCATTTAATTCAGGCGTACACAATCCATAATATTATTACTAATGGGACCTTACTGTCAATACATTTCATCTTGTAAACTAGCTTAAATCTGCCAGCACTATATTTTGAGCAATTCAGATGTGAAAATGAAACTATAAGTAGCATAAACAATGTTACACTATTTTAAAAAAAAATATACATACATTATATGGCTGCTTTTGTGATGGTGTCTGGAAGAATTAATCAGTGTATACTAGTATATAATCAAAAGTTTTGGTTGAAGTAGTAATATATTTACATGAAAACTAATAATTTTTTTAATTTGTATTTATGTATTTAAAATTCCCAAATGTTGAATATTAGATTAACTGTAGTAGAAATGTTTAAAATATGTTTTGCATTCACAAGTACATAAAATAGAGAAATTAGTTTATTTATATGTTTTATATCACGTCGTTTCGATGATTCTCCGACTAATCAAACGTATATTAAGTAGTGGTCGTTCACCTAAGCATATGATATATCGTTATTCATAAGTATCAGTGGTTGACACTCATTATTATGGTCTGGTGCAATGTTTCAATCTCTTCGTTTATTACATTTTGCGAATAGCCATCCGCCATTACTTCTACAACTTGCTTCTATATTCAGTAGATAATTGTTAATAAAAATGAAACACAGTATGTACTGTATTAATGGGGTGGGCGTTCTTGGTTGGATTAATAAGAGTTTTAGCGTCAATGTATAGTTCCGTGGTTTTCAACTACTAGACTATTTTTGCTGCAGGTAAGATCAGAAATACAAATATATTTAAATATGTGGTTATTTTAAAAGAAACCCAGGATACAAATTTGTTAAATATTGAATTGAGTTATACCCACTACATTCTAAAAGTTTAGGTGATTACAGTTCATCACATGTACATCCAGAAATAATCACTCAACTTCCACTACTTGGAGTTCTTGTATTTTGTTTCCCCGGACCCAAGAGGTGGTTTTTAATCAGGTAAGCTTGAGCTGGCACAAGCCAGAGTTGGCTGCATTTGACACTCAACGGGCCCAGAGGCAAGTACTGTACGTAATTTGAGCAGGCACATGAACTTTAGTTGTATGTATTTATCAATACTCTAACAGATTTTGCATTGCAGCTGTGTATTTGTTTAATTATTATTTTATATACAGTACATACATTAAACAATTTTTTTTTATATTACTACTATATAGGTTTTACCTATGATAATAGCAGCCCACTAATTTAGAAATCATTTTTATCACCATAAAAGATCATTTGTAAAGATATTTTTGGATGATAATGCTTTTTCTTATTTGCAATAGATGAGGACATCCAAGAAAAGGAGATCCAAATTCAGGTGTGTATATCCCCCTTTTCACCTGCCGTTTATAATGTAATATTTAATTATTCTAATTCTCTCATTCTCTGTTTCAGGACTGCTTCCGCATGGTGGGAAGCGAAGATAGAAGATGGCCATCCAAGAAGAAAAGATCCAAATTCAGGTGTGTATATCCCCTTTTTCAGCTGCCATTTTCAATGTAATATTTCACAGCAAACAGACATTTATACCAATTCACGACTAATAATATTTATCCATTATTCTTCCCTAGATATGTACACACTTTAGACGCACGTGGCTCCCCACCGAGAAAAAATTAAAGTCAATGATTTTATACCGAGGTCCGCATGGATACAAGCTTGACAGCCAGTTCCGCCCTCTGGAATATTTGGCAAATACTGTGACTTAATACACGGACCACGCCCGTTGCGTTACACGTGTCATTTACCGTTCCATTGCCACGTGTTATAATTTACTGGTATATTGACCATGCTTCGGAACATGCTGTCGCGTTCATGTGGATACAATGGAACGGTGGATTATAGTCTGGCAGGTAATGTTACAAACCCCTGTTTGGTACCAGTACTCAAAATCTATTTAACGCATATCACACAATTAGTTAGGAAATGCTTGCGCCCAACCAGTTCCATAATTACAACTTCGTAGATCGCCGAATAACAATTCTGTCTATTTAACGTATTACTATTTCACTTCACACCTTTGCTAAATATATGGAGGGCTGCCGTTCTATCGTGTAACAGCGATTTACATATATTTAAACACCAATAGCAATCGGTCTTGAACACCAATAACAATCAGTCACATGACAATATCATGAATATTCCTATTGTCCAAGTACTGAGAGGTGAAACATATTGTTATCAAGAGTATACCACCAAGGCTTTTTTTAAAAATGTAAATGCATAATATCTCATTAATTGGCTTTAATATTATCTTCAATTTGAAAACGCACACAAACGCTTATGTAGGGCCTATATCCGTCTTCAAGTATGCATCTCAGAAGATGTCGTCATGACCAGTGTGAAGAAGTATGACGGTTCGTACAATACAGACGATGCGCTGGGTCTGGGTCTTGTATCTAAGCGAGGATATACATTTAAATTGCGACTCTCATTTCAATGCAAATGTTCTTAGGGCTACAATTCGTGGACTTACTAGTATAGGAAAATGTAATATTTGTCAACTCGTGTGTTGGAATATGTTTTTCTTTATGATTAAGATACACTATGCTGACCCTTACGTTGCTTAAATTTGCCAACACTTACAAACGCATGCATGGTTCTAAGTTAGTAATATGTAAACGATATGACATAATAAAGTTATATTACAAAACCATTATTGCCATAAAATGAAGAAGTATTGAGAAAGGGGTTTTGAACATATCTATTAGCTCACAACTCGACAACACATACGCGCACGGTTACACATACACCAAGCAGTAACGTGATATCTATTTATTTTTTGGTGAGTAATTTACATCCACTGGTAGCATATAGTCCGTGATGCAGCAATGAGGCAGCTTTGGACATAACATATTTCGACATGAAACATAACACCGTATGAGATTTTCTTCCCTTTCAACTATGGACGCGAAATCCTGAATATATAACAGCTTCACGTGTCAAATACTAGTACCTCACCATGATAGAAAACTTATTTTCCTAACTGGTCTGGGATGTATAGTATTGTAGTTACTTAGAGTTTATATACCATGACTCAAATTAAATGCTCTCAATTTCTGTATAGATAACACTATTTTTCTGTGCTAAATTTGGAAAAGTAAGTATATTTTTGTTTAGCTAAATTGCTATTAATTTATTGGTACCAATTTAAATGTGTACGTGTAATTATTTATATGTACATGCAGCCTCTCTGAAGCTGAACTGTTATACATAATTATACATGTCTTTATAAAAACATTTTAAAAACCTATTATATACAAGGAGGCAACAATCATCTCATCCACCCCATCCACACCCACACCCCGACATCTACCACACAGTTATTTAAACCAGGTTTTTGCCCCTCCGGAGTGTTCCACTCCACCCACACCCCCACCCACACCCATACACACATCCTCTCAACAACAAAAATCATTGGAATTCATTTTTCGATTTTTAAAAAAAAACGAGTTTTAAACAGGTTGATTTAATAACAATTCCTTGATATTGTAAAATTCAACTAGTAAGTAACCAATACAACAACAACAAAAAATGTTATTTAGTTTAAATAAAATATATAATTATGACAATTATTATGAAACGTATAATACATGAAGAATTTTTTTTAAACTTAAAAACAATATCATTATGTAATCGTAAATGGTCTATTAATGAACAGCTGATTACACACTGAAACTATTTTAACTAGTCTTCTCGTGGTTTATAAATACCCAAAGGTTCCAGGTTCAAATCCCTCCCGCGGGGCCCGGCATCAATGTTCGCGAAAGTTACCTTTCTGGCGCGATATTAATAGGATGCACTGTCTGTAGAATGGCAATGCAGTTATCATCCTTGGTCCTGTCAGTACCAGCCGGTGCTCGCAGGTTTACTGCAACATTTCCTCCTGCTCTGAACTGACAAGTCGTGATATAAGTGAATGAATCTTGAAAGCTACTCTAAACCGCAATTTAAAAAAAAACAAAAAAACAATCAGTAAATGATCTGCACAATGCCATATCTGCCCAGTTCTAAAGCAGTTCCATTGGTTACCTGTAAAATCCAGGACTGAGCATTACCTACACAATGTCATCTCTTCATGGAATGTCCCATGATTACATGTGATGATGTGTGATCTTATCATACTATATGTGCCAAGCAGAAGTCTTCGCTCACAGAGACAGAATCTACTAGTACTACCGGAGATTTCAAGAAAGTGTTTTGGAGGTCGTACCTTCAAGTACATAGCTGCCAGTCTGTGGAGCACTCTTCCACACACATACACAAATCAAAGACGCTGAAAATATTAGCATATTAAAATCCAATCTTAAAACGCTTCTTTTCATGTAGAGCCTTGAATACATGTTAGCATATGGATTTGACTCCATACAAGTATTCATATTCATATTCATATTCATATTATTATTATTATTATCATCATTATTATTATTATTAGTAGTAGTAGTAGTAGTAGTATTGTCGCGTATGGGCGAGATATTCCCGCTGCAACATAAAGTACTAATTCATTCATTGTTATTATTATTAGTATTAGTATTATTATTAGTAGTAGTAGTACGTAGTAGTAGTAGTAGTAGTAGTAGTAGTAGTAGTAATAGTTGTAGTATATTATGTCCTATAATTTGGTGTATATATATATATATGTTCAAATGATTTATTATTGGGCTACTATCTCCTGATGGCCTATATTTGGGGTTGCTATCGTGTTTCGAATGCATTAGTGCATCTGTGATTAGTAGGCTATGTATTCGCTTACAATCCTCTCCTAGTCTCAAGTCACATGTCATGCCATTAAATTGATCTCCATGGCTGTTCGGTAAGAAACGGCGTAACTCTAAGACTAATTTTAATGTAACAGTAACGCCAACATTAGCCATAATAGACTACGCCTTTAATTGTTGGTGTTAAGACTACCTTATATTAGAGTTACACCGTTTAGTACAGTAGAGACTTTAGAGCAACTATTTCAGAAGATAATTATATTACTTATTGCTTCCGATATAGAAGTATTTTTGATATATAGGGCTACACCTGGTGTCATGCAGAGCTAAAACTCGCCCCTACTCTTGTTTCCTTTAAATGCGCGTTAAAGACACATCTCTTCAAGTCCTTCTATCACAACTGACTTCTCCACAAATGTGTAGCCTATATACGTTAGCGCTTTGAGCTACCACTTGGTGGATGGATTGTTGCGCTTTATAAATTGACTTATTATTATTATTCTTATTATTTATTCTTATTATTCTTATTATTACTAGTAGTAGTAGTAGTAGTAGTAGTAGTAGTAGTAGTAGTAGTAGTAGTAGTCGTATACGTCTATATGTTACGGGAACAGCTCACATGCACATGCGTGCATATTGTGTCAAATCAAAGAATGCATTTACAAGGTAATTTATCCTATCCATAGCAAGACTATCCCATGTCATAATGGATAGGCCTACACATTATATTCCAGACAAAAAGAATTGAATGTAGCCTACATGTTATTTGATAAGTGTTTCTCTTTTTGTATAACTATAAGCCCAAATGGGCCATTACTATGACATCGTTGACAACACACCTGTTTTCTTAACGCTTCATATACATAGTCACATTTATACATTCCTGTAGTAGATTTACGCTGAGGGCGCAATCCGACAGACATGCTTGCAGTTATCAGTCATAACTTCGAAAGTACCGGTATATCTAAATAAGTTACCATCACGTGGTTACTATAAGGGGGCGTCAACTTCCTTATTAGGAACTTTTGCCGTCAGCCTTAATGCGATTGGATGACAACCGTCGTCTGCTAGCTAGTATTGGAACTCTCCTATATCGTCGATTCGCTGACGTCATAGGGAGACGATTGCTAGCGGTTTAGACTGCACGTTTGTTGAAAGAAGTCGGGTTTGCCCGTACCTGAAATAGTGAACTAGCAAATGTAGAGCGTTGTTAATTGTACACTATTTACCCGCTCGGCACTTCGTACTTGTTTAAACCATCCAGGGCGAAAAGTAGACAATACTTTCTCTCTAACTTTTATAGCTCTCTTTTAAGAGTGACACATTAACAGCATGACGACGAAACTTGACAAGGAACATATACGGTCTGCTTACGATGAAGTTCGTGACGACAACTCCGATATAACGTGGTGAGTATAGCATTGTATATATCGTATGTAGCGAGTGGTCTTTATATAGCAGCATTTCTAAGATTTGTCATTATTTCGATATATGTATTTTGTGGTTTGTTACAGCAAAGTGTTTCGTTACTGAATTGGTTAGCTGTTAAACGATTTCAACAGCATCCAAATTAATCTACCATCGTGATAGACATACCACTCTACTACTACTACTACTGCTAACAATCCGTTTAATCTGCTTGCTACATACATTAATATACTCGTATGTTGCAGGGTCGTCTTCAAGTATGAAGGTAACTCAATCGAGAAAGGTGCTTCTGGTACGAATAACGAAGAATTTGCATCACAATTTGGAGGTAAGGATATTTTGAAAAACTAGGCCTACTTCCTGCATACGCCATAGACATCACACTCAAGTAACCCATAAATATAATTGTATGTAGGCCTATACAGTACTCAATTATTGGAATCATTTATTTGAGCAACTATAAAACCCCAATTTGCGCAACCGTATTCACGCAAGCAGTGATATATTGAATCTAGGCGTATATTCCCTCATGATTAAGAACTGTTTGCAGATTACGTCGACCTATGTCGACCAACGCTGACGCCATGGTATTGATGTTATAAATACGAATGCAATGCAACCCAAAAGAATATATCTAAACTATGTTCGTTTTGAAAGAAATATTTACTCATGTTTCTATTATATCCATAATAAATGTATATGATAATGATATATTCATGCAGTTATAAAATTATTACATCTAAACATTTGTTACAGACGATGAACGAGCATTTGGATTCATCCGTGTAACAACAGGAGACGAATTAAGCAAACGAGCCAAGTTTGCATTGGTCACGTGGGCTGGCTCAAACTTGTCCGCGTTAAAACGGGGGAAATTGGGCACAGATAAAATGCTTATAAAATCCGTAATTCAGGTAGGATGTTGTCCTGCATTTATAAGGAAATATTTCATTGTTATAAGAGGTTAGTCTCCTATTGTGGTTATAAATGCGATAGGCATTGAGATAGATTACTATAAATTGGCTCGATAAATTTGATCCAACTAATTCTACACAAATATGTCACAATAATTAAACACATCGCTTGTTAGCCAATAATTATAATTACAACCTCGTAAACATAATTAACATTAGTGTGATTATACCAAGTACTAGTAATTGAATAATTGAGCTTGTCTTCTCTATATACCGCTTTGGTGTACGAAATACTAACTATATTCAGTATAAAGCAAACGAACATTCAATTTTCAGATATAGGGCGCACGCACACACACACACACACACACACACACACACACACACACACACACACCACACACACACACACACATTGCAGGAATTATTTTAATAAACAATAACACGATTACGATTAATGTTGAATGTGCAAAACAGTTTATATTGCTACCGAGCATTAAACGTGGCATTCTCATTGGTCGATCTCTCTCTCTCTCCTCTCCCCTCTCTCTCTCTCTCTCTCTCTCTCTCTCTCAGTGTACCTCTACTTTAT
>JAUTBT010000872.1:0-10989 GCA_032361225.1 Lepetodrilus schrolli | reverse complement strand
TCAGCGCTACGGATGTTGCGGGTTTCCTCCTGCCCTAAACTGACAAGTCATGATATAAGTGAAAGAATATTGAAAGCAACTTAAACCCAAATTAAAAAAAGTGAACCGAACATCAACCATCACTCTCGCCATGTACTTGCGATCTGCTTTTCCAATACCTATTTATATATGTAGGTACATAATACATACTGTTGTCACACTGATCTGTTGTTGAGACATACTCTAGTCGGATTTATTTACATAGAGATCCATGTTTGTTTTTCAATTGATAAATGACACAGGTACCATCCCCAGCATGTGCAATGGCGCTTTAGCAGTGCTTTTAACATTTCCACTAAATACATTTCATTGTTGCTGTTTTGGTTTCTACGTCACGAAATCATTAGCATATTACCCACATGCCTCTGTGAACTTGGAGGATTTCGACTGGGTCACTATACTCTGTATCCGAAATCGGTGTTCATCTAAATTCAACATCTCTATATTACATGCAGCTTGCACCTTTAGCTTTTATAAAAATATACAAAACCGGTGCATCATAATCAGTATAGTATATATTACGGAAAAACAGTCGATAGCTTACAAACTCGGCAAATAGTTAATGGCACATTGATACAATGCTCTAGTTTATATGTAAATTAACAAATGTCTATTATTACTACAGAAGCTTACCTAAATGCTTGAAGATACAGTATAGTGACCTGGTCGAAATCTCCCAAGTTCACAGAGGCATGTGGGTAATATGCTAATGACTTCGTGAAGTAGAAACTAAAACAGCAACAATGAAATTTATAATGGAAATGTTTAAAACACTTGTAATCGTCAATGCAGGTGTTGATGATGGTACACGAAAACATAAAGCAAACTCGGCCCTGACACCCTGACCCCCATGTAATTTACGTATTGAAAAATAAAACATGATTATAGTAGTTCACTGTCAGAGTAAACGATGGAATTGCACTAAATTATACAATATATCAATTTTTGGACCATTGAATTGCGGTATATTCCAATAGAACTTCAATGTTCCATAATTTTTTTTATAAGCTGATGTAACTTCAATTCAGCGTAAGACGCATAGATTTCAGTAATATTTTGCTGAATTTAAATCATTGTGTTCAAATCACGTTAGTATTTATACTGAATGGTTCCAAACTTAAGATGGCGTTAGTGTCAACAACTCTGCCATCACCATCATCAATAAGCATTGAGTGTGGACTTCCTGACATGATGACAGCTAGTCAGTTAGTAAGTTATAAAAACTTTAAGCAGAGGACTAAGCTATTGGAATTGTCTTGCGGTTTAATTATAGGTCAGGGCCCCGTTCACTGAACGATCGTAGGGCTACGAGAGTCGTAACTCCTATACATACTCAACAACAACAAAAAAGTATGCATGTAATCAATAGTCATTTATTTCATAAACCAGACGACATTCCAAATGGCAGAAAATCTGGAATTAGATAACAACACCATTTAGGATGTGCGTGTGTGTGTGTTTGTGTGTGTATGTGTGTGTGTGTGTGTGTGTGTGTGTGTGTGTGCAATACTATCACAAGTTGTACACATGTTTGCTGCCAATAGACCATTACTGTGACCACCCCATGAAACAAAAATGTCAACAATTAAAAAAGGCATAGAATGAAAGCCTTCAACATCGTGCCAATCCCTGGCATTGATGCAGACTTGACATCGACGTCTCATGGAATGAATGATCCTGTTCACGAACTCAGCGGGGATGTTTCTCCACTACTGCTCGAGGGCCTGCTGCAGCTGGTTGTTGAATGTTCAATGGCTGTGGGTGTCTCTTGTGGGCTTGTCTCCCTAGTTCATCCCACAACTGCTCTATGGATTTGAGGTCTGGCGACACTGTTGGTCAGGGCAACATGTCCACATGGTGTAGGGTCAGAAACGTAGTACACACTCTGGCAACATGCGGTCGAGCGTTGTCTTGTTGGAACATTATGTGTGGATACTATATAGAATTACAACGGGAGCAAGGATTTCGTCCCGGTAGCGAACACCTATGGAGGAGATCAGTTACACCTGATATTCCCGCCCACACCATGACACTGCCTCCCCCGTATCTGTCACCCTCCCTCACACAACAGTCGTGGTGCCTCTCGCCTGATCTGCGATACACTCTGAGAAGCCCATCTGCAACTCTCAAGTTGAATCGCGATTCATCAGTAAAGATGACATTTCTTAATTGATTCCCTGTCCATTGGATCCGTTGTGTCGATTGTTGACGGATTTGACAATGGTGCGCGGTAAGAAAAGGTATCCATGCAGATCGGCGTGGCTGGATGTTGTAGGATCGCAGACGATTCCTGACTGAGCATGAATGCGGAACTGTTGGGCAAGAAGGTTGGCTGGTTGAAACCGGTCCCTGAGAGTGCTGGCTCCGAAATACCGGCCCTGCGCAGCCGACGTAACTCGTGGACGGCCGCTCCGAGGGCGGTCATTGGTGGATCCAGTGGCCTGCAAACGATTGATCAGTCTCTGTATAGAGAATCTGGTTATACCAAAATATCTGGCCACGTCATTGACACTGCGTCTAGCATCAAGCATCCCAACTGTTCTCTGACGGTCATTTTGTGATAGGCGTGACATTATCAAACGGTATTTTTATAGTGTGCACTCATGAGGATAGCCTAATGAAATATCCGAGTGCATGCATGCCAAACAACTGGGCCACTGCGTGAACATGTTTTCGGTCGTGACGGTACACCGTCACGTGAAATTCGGCAATCCGAAACAATATGCACGTGCAATGAGTGGTATAGTGTGGCAAATACGTACAGTGTGTGGTATAGTGTGGCACGTACGTACAGTGGTTTTCGATTATGTTTAAAGAGCATCAAAAAGATATTCAAGATTTCAACATGCATACTTTCTTTTTTGGTTGAGTATATTATGCGTTTATATTATGTTACGACTCTCGTAGCGCTACGGTCGTTATGTGGAACGGGAGCCTGGACCACAACTCTATGTAACATTATTCTAATGCTTTTTCATATCTTTACGATAATTAACCGGATTTCAAAATAATCATTTAGTTTAAATAGAAATGTTACAGGTGGTTACATCCTATTTCTAATGTCTATTTTGTATGCTTACTATTATGTAACTATAGACTATTTATGTTGCTACGACGGTGAAGCAAAATTGAAATGTATTGCCTATGCGTATTCTTCATGGTGAAAGCAAGTATATGTATATGTAAATATATGTATGTAAATATATGTAAATATATGTAAATATATGTAAATATATGTAAATATATGTAAATATACCTACTGCTGATTGTCCACCGAATAATAAATTAAAATGTTATTTTCAAATGTTACTAGACATATTGATGATTTACTAAAATAGTATAAGAATTCAACAAAAATGTTTTCTTCAAGTGGGTTTCACTCGCACTTACATTTATAATTGAAATAGTACCGTAAATTGTGTTAACCAAAACATCAGTCATTACTTATTGGCCAAGGACTAGTTAAATTAGCCGGCTATTCCCATCATTCAAGCAATTGTCCAGCTGTCCAGTGCAGCGGTTCCAGCAGTCATTAAGGGCACTATCATGTCGGAGAGCAACTGCCACCACCGAGTTGAGATTAAGTGTCGATCTAGTTATAAGTGATATTAATCACGGATAACGTGTTCCCTCAAGGACCAACTGACACAAGTAGATGTAGATGTGAACTGTTTTAATCCTGTGGCCATGAACCATATGTGATCCCCATGGTATGGGAAAAGAAGCCAGTATATCGTTGTTCTCTAGGAACAGAAGTTGGAGTATACAGAAGTAGGAACAGATACCAATGACTGGCAATGTACAGTATTCAGTATCATTGTTTTATTGGAACAGGAGTTAGAGTATCATAATTATGTAGGTACAGAAGCAAGTTGGTGTGTGTATGCGTGTGTGTGTGTGTGTGTGTGTGTGTGTGTGTATATATATATATATATATATATATGTTTGTATGTGTGAGGGTGTGTGTGTGTGTGTTTGTGTGTGTGTGTGTGTGTGTGTGTGTGTGTGTGTGTGTGTGTGTGTGTGTGTGTGTGTGTGTGTGTGTGTGTGTGTTTGTGTTTGTGTGTGTGTGTGTGTGTGTGTGTGTGTGTGTGTGTGTGTGTGTGTGAGAGACTGTATAAAAGTGTATTTGCATATGTTCTTGAAAACCTTGCGATGAAAACATGTAGGCACCACTGGCCATCGTCGGCCTCCCAATCAATACTGTTGTGCAGACAAGAGTCAACGGGGGGATTCGGTGGGATCGCAGTCACTCCACGAACAGCCGGGCCACTTACGAGAGGTGTTACATGGGGGCCCACAGCTAATATAGTAATCTCTTTATCTCCATGGACGAAAAACCGGCTAATATGGACTTGCATGGCCTTTACTACCAGACCCACATCCGAGCTGTAGCATTTGTATTAGATTTTGTATGTGTATATACATATATACTATCTATTTATCTATCCATCCATCATCCATATATCCATCGATCCATTTATCTATCTATCCATTATCGATCAATTCATCCGTCCATCTATCCATTTGCATTAACGTTTGTATATGCATTTACTATCTATCTATCATCCATTCATTCATCCACCCATCCATCCAACCGTTCGTCCGTCTGTCCATCTATCCATACATCTGTCCAGCTATCTTATCTATCTATCTATCTATCTATCCAACCACCCACCCACACTCACACACCCACATGCACTTCCATCCATCCATCCATCCATCCATCTATCTTATATATCTATCTATCTATCTATCTATCCAAAAATCTCACCCACCCACATGCACTTCCATCCATCCATCCATCCATCCATAGATAGATACATATCAAATGGTCGAACACCAATAACAGATGCCCATATCGTAATCAGCTAGCTAACAGTTTCATGTTGAAACGTTCAATAAATATTTTCTGTCAATTTCCAGATAACGATAAGTTATCTGTTCTATACATTCTTATCACCGGCAATGCGATTTTAAAAAATGTGCCCGAACAGCCAATTTAACGATAAAACACAATCATCATTCTCTGACAATACAATGATTCAAAGGCAACAACAATGGCGCTTTCCCCCCTTCTCCTCGATCGCTGTGAGTACACACGCTAACCAAGTTTCGATTTTTTTGTCTTCTTCCTATAGCTCGGCATAGGGTCTATAAACCTCTGATTCTCTTATTTAGTCACGTATTGGAAAGAATGTGGGTTTAAGTTAAACACCAACATCCTCATGATATATTATATAGATTCGTGGTTCATCGACAGCATCGATCATTGTGATTTCCGTTTTGGGTTCATAAACAGTGTCGTTTATTGTAGTTTCCGTTCTTGGGATTCCACTTGAAAATAAAACATGTTAAGAAAGATACTCATTTGAATATGCTATTTGCAACTTTGATAGGGTAAATTAATTCTATGTAACAGAAATGCATTACCATTTTGTATCAGACTTCAATGAATTTAATTGGTTGTATGTTCTTCCATATGCACATGATTAGAAGTAATGGGTAAAATCAAAACTGGAAAGTCAGTAAAACTATGGCTTTATAAAAATGTAGAAAGAAAATAATTTTACAATGGTTTTAATGTAATAATAATCAATCATTTCGTGTTGTGGTATAGTCTTAAAACATCTACGTTTATTTCTGGTGTTCTTTCACACATCTTATAGTTATACTACATAGGCCGACACATCGCTGACGTCTGTTTGAAAACATCAATGTTTGTTTCTAAAGAAAAGATCCAAAATAATGCTCTACTGATTTAGTAACGTTTTAACAACTGTAGACATTTTTAGCTATCGTGGATCATTGTCTCAGGTGAACTTTTGGAGTATAATCGATAACGACAGTTAACACGAATTAATGGTACATACCTATCTGTGGGCACAGCTGCACATAGCTGTCGGTGATCATATTCAACATGGCTTATTGGTATGGCCTTGTGAAAGTCTTGTGCATCTCGAATTGGTTAAACGTTTTCTGTTTTGTCCTTTATGTCATCCCACCCCCACGATACCAGACAAAAGTATATACCATGAACCATTACTACACAATAACGCTATATCTGAATATGTGTAAAATTAGGAATAAGACAACCACTTTAAGGTTTAACATTTGTAACTTCAGAAAGACGAGTTACATGTACCCACAATAACATTCAGTTTTCATTAATAAGACAACCACTTTAAGGTTTAACATTTGTAACTTCAGAAAGACGAGTTACATGTACCCACAATAACGTTCAGTTTTCATTAATAAGATTATAACCTGATCAAAGTTTCTGTGTTATTTGCGTGGAATGCATATAAATATTTAATTTCAAAATGCTAGTAAATGCAATATATCGCGTACTGCTGATGCTTAAAATTACCATTATCTTTTCAGTTTCAGACAGCTGCTAGATATCTATTACACTCAAGCAGCCAATCTCCGGAGGGTATGAGAAATGAGCCCACGGGTTGCTAAATGGAGATATACGTGTTTGGTACATTCTTGAGGATGAGCTGTGTTTGATTTAAGCATACTTTTAACCTTTAAAACTGTATTAAAAATTTATGCAGAAATTGATTACGTTTGAATGCTTCTGTGCTCTATCTATTTCTTTCTGTTGGAGAGAGAATGCTGGTGTGAAGAGAGTACAGTTTGATATGTTTGGTGATCACTATCCTGATGATGTTTCAGAATATGGTTACATTGGTAGCATGCTTGTTTCAATAGAACAACTGATTGTCTCAAGACGATTGTTGATACATGTAGTTTGTGCTAATCTTTCAGTAGAATGACTTGGCTATTGTGTTGACCTTTAAACTGTTAATGTTGCTATTTTCACGAGAATAGGTGATCTGTTTGTAAATGTATGGTGCAACATCACAGGGGTTCGGCGATAGAATAGTAACATATATTATTTTTTAAAAACTATTCTATCACCGATCTATATAGATCTAATAATAAATTAATTTATTAAATAAAATATAATAATTTTAAAATATAATAATAAATTAATAATAATATAAAAGAGACATGCTACCAGTATAGGTAAACCTCGCCTAGCAATTTATTATTATAACGTTATAGTATTAGATTGCTAGGCGAGGGTGACCTAAACTGATACCACGTCTCCTTTATATTATTATTATTATTATTATTATTATTATTGATCCTCAGGAAACAGATGCCGTTAATAGGCGTTATTTGAGAACGAGAGGTCTGGGTCTTGCTATTTCAGGGAATTTGTTATATATTTGATAATGACTTAATGAGAATGATTAGTCCGAGTGTTGATATTACTAGGAATGGGTGATTTATTTGGTGCTGTTTCAGACGAGTTAATTATCACATTATTAGTAGTTTATCTTACTCTTAATTTGAATATGCATTCTGCCAGATGCTCGCACGTACTGCCAGTCACAAGCTTGATTGGGAATATACCAATGTACGTACTAGTAAGTATAGGCTACTAGTAAGTATACCGTATCATCATAGTCATTGTAGTTAAGGGGCCTTACACGATCACTGTATGCGTTCATTTCTATCATATATTAATTATTATGATTAAGTAATTATGTGCGAGTACACACTGACAATTACCTATCAATGGGCTGACCAGTTACGACATACCAAGTAACCTGCCTTGACAATGACGGAATGATTTCTGCAAACATGTAAATATATTTTCAGGTTTTCCTTTCGTTTAGGACGGTACATCATTATTAGGTAAATACTTGCACGCCACGAGTTACAGACATGGGAAAATAATTGTTCTCCCAATTAGAATATCTAGGTTGAAATGGAATGTTTTTGTTTCATCAAGTAGTTTTTGCGTTCTTTGTGATACTATCCATGTATAATGTCAAAAATATTAATATTAAAGCAGTTCGCCGACGAATATTACGAAATAATGACTACGGCTGATGTTATGTCCGATACAAACATGTAACGGATATCTTACTCAAGGACGATATCCAATATTCGTATATTAGCGACATCTACGAGGCATTTAATTAAATCTAGTCGTATTAAATGGGTGAAAGATTCCCGCAGCGACGTTAAATTCCATGATCACTGACTCACTGCATTAAATCTAATAAAAAAAGTATACGAACTTGTAGAGTGAGTGAGTGAATTATTGTTTTATGTCACAGCGGGAATCAATCACCCATCAGTTCCTAGAAGGCCGTATAGAAATGGTTTCAACAGGGAAGTAATCGTATTGGAACAGAAACAAAAGACTTTGTACGATTGTCGTAATCTTTATCATACGTTGCTATCCAACCACCTCTATCTAATCATAAAGATTACGCAATGGCATCCAACCATAGTGTCAGCCACTGACATATAGAAATAATCGAATAATTATTTATAACTGTACAAGAAGTCTAATCCAAACGCGAGGAACCTTCAAATGGTAAAACTGCGGTCAGCCCGACGACTACGTGGCCACCGTACGACTACGTAACTACGGCCAATACAATACGCTGTCCACCGTAACCCCTAGTTGATATTTCCAAATGAATGTGGAAACCCTTTCTTGTTCTTGTCTCAGTGCTCCTATGATCGTGTAACCGGCAACTCTGTTGAAAGCATTTCGCCTTTATCCGTGTCTCACCGTGTCAGATCGTGCTACATCTCACTTGGTTGGTTAGCGTTATCAAAGCCAGGGATGAAATGAGAACAGTCTGAAAATTAAAAGTAAACGCTACAGATAATGTCATTACAAAGGACAGTTTCTGACAGTATCGAGAGCAGTGCAATTCTAGATGTTATTCCGAAGTCAGCAGTTTAACGTCTTTGAGAAAGGATAGCAATAAATCAATTTTGATTCATTTCAATTCTAATCTCGCCACAGTGTGTTTCATGAGTTATTTCCATCACGCCTATTGCTTCTTATACCGGTGTTGATTAAATATTAATATTACATACCAACCAAAATACATTATAACTGAGTATATAATATCACAAGTTATCACATAACATCGGAGTTTGGGAGTGCAATAAACCCATGCTATAAATATAAATATTTCCATTAGTGCAATAACACAATAGATTTTTATAATTGTATTCATGCGCGATATCAAAATCTTTTGGGCCCTCTTTTAGAGCTTCTTCTTGGGACTTTATTTATCGAATATACAGTTAAAAGATTTCTTCAATTGCAAACACATTTATTAATATTTACACATTTACTTGGTACTATATTTTGTCTGTGTGCTTTAACCAAGTTCCCCAAGACATTTGCCTATATAGTGTTTGTGATTAAACATAGTTATTACAATAGTTTCTACAGTTATGTGATAAATAGAATCTCACATTCGTGTTCATATATTACTGAATTTATTAAAATCGTGGGGACAATTATATTATGCTTGGCGGACCCTGAACCTACACAAACAATAATCATAAACCACGGCTGCTCCGTATGAACCAAATGCTGTAACTGTAGGCATCGATATATTGCACATATCAGATCGCAAGGCTGACTATGACCAATTTAATCAATTACTGTTATTCCATTTAACCACTCACAGTGGTACATGGCACACAATTAAACATTTTCTTACATTTGATATCATCTGACGGAATATTGCTTAATGCATATGAATTAATTTTATTTAAATTAATCTTGACAGACATCAACTGTGTGGTGAATAATTGTAGTAATTTGCATTTAATTCGAACCGTTGGGTTCGTATGCCAATACGCTCAGCTTATTAATAGTGGCAGCTGCATTATGTGCAGCTCATAAAACGTCATTTAATTTAACAGTAAGTGCCTTGAAATCAGATTTATTTTCCTCCGATATGAGTATTGTCTACATTAAATGTACATGGTACATGTATCTGCAAATGATTTTATAGCTACTACATGTATATACCAGATAACTACTTGCGAACCCAATGCAAAATTGTATATATCTCTCCATTTACAGAAATGTGCATCCCTTGTATAACAACAGAATAATATTGAAATATGAGTTAGTCCAAATTACACAAGTATGTGAAGGTGAGAACAATTATTCTGTCTTATGTCTGTGTATGCTACTGGGAAATGTATTACACGTAATTAATATCACTTCCAACCAAACTCAATTACGGTGCTGGGTGTTCCTGGATGCAGTTCGTTCAATGTTTGAATAATTAAATTACTAAGGTCGAGGCTGTAGTTACCAGGAACTAATGACTATGCGCTCGTGGAGACATTGATGATACGGCGTGCGCAGTGTTGAGCAGATAACGTATTCAGAAGTGTCTCCAAACTGTATAGAGGCTTACTCAGTATGGATCGTTCTCTCTAAGCGTTCATTGTATATTAGTTTCTAGTTGGATTGGTTGGGTTTTGGGGTATGTTTCCTGCATGTTTTTGTTGTGTGAAATCTCCCATTTCCGTAATATACTAATCCATTGTATTTATACTGTCCATTTTAGACTAGTAGGATCACATTTTACAGAATATTCGTGTAGTTCTACGAGTAACTTAACTAAGTATATACATACGTACATGTATACTATCTTTTTGTAGAACATGACCTGCAATCCTAGTTTAATAAAATACCGTGATTTATAATTATTTTCTGTACAACTATCCACGTCTACGAATACCAGTAATGCTCGTTAAAATACATATCTTAGTTTGTCTTCAATTTGATATTAAAGAAGCAAGATCATACTTGCAAGTATTTATATATATAATCTAGTCCGAGGCAGTCCCAGCATAGGCCTGTGTCGGGTTTGTTTTACGGAACCGTTTAGGCACTACTGCCCTGTCACAGATAACACCCAAACGGAGTGGTAAGATGTCGTTTCTTTCATCATTCACATGTCGATCATTTGATCGACTACGACAGCTCACATCAGACACAGCTCACATCAGACACCGAAAAAGAAAATCACTGCTGTCAATATTATTCTCTGTCACGGATCAACATCCACTTGTCGATAGATTAACCAGAGAGAC
>JAUTBT010000871.1:0-29300 GCA_032361225.1 Lepetodrilus schrolli | reverse complement strand
TGGCGAAAGATAAAATATGAATGGCTGGATTTTTCTGCCTATGAATCGTTTCAGTCACTCAAGGAATCCTTGAATGAGATACTGGCTAATATTGGACAAAAATACAAAATTAACTTTGCTTGAGTTTTGTTAGAATAATTCTGTGTTAGTACTTACACCTTACATAATACGCAGCACTACAAAATTTGGATGTTCTCGAAACGAACTAACCCGGTAGTTGATATACATCAGCAATATCTCGAAGTATTGAACTATTCTTAAGATAAGTGTTTGTTACAAGAATTAAACAGTATGTCAAAACAAAAACACCATAGATCATTGTTTATTACGCTTGCGATAATTGCCTTGTCTGCGGTAGCGATTTGGTATTTGACTCTCCCTGAGCCTGTCGCAGTTATCGTTACAGAGGTAGAATTGGGGTCGATTGAATCTACCGTCAGCAATACCCGCGCCGGTACAATAGAGGCCTGCCGCCGTGCGCGGCTCTCCCCTTCTATTGGTGGTCAAATTACACGCTTGCTGGTCAGCAAAGGGGATAGGGTAAAGTCCGGGGAACTGCTGCTGGAACTGTGGAATGAAGACGCCAAAGCTAAGCTTGGGCATGCTCGCAGCAGCGTCGAGGCCAGCCATTCGAAAACCCAGGCGGCCTGCCTACGTGCCGAAGAAGCGCAACGTAAGTCTGAGCGTCTGAGCCAGTTGCAAAAAAGCGGCGCTGTTTCCGAAGACCAGGTTGATGAAGCACAAACCAGCGCCAGTTCGCTAAAGGCCGAATGCGAGGCCTCTTGGGCAAATCAGCGGGTAAGCGATTCCAGTGTGGATATTGCGAAGGCCAATTTGGAACGCACGCGATTGTATGCTCCTTTCGCGGGCGCTATCGCAGAGATAAACGCAGAACTTTACGAGTATGTCACGCCCTCCCCTATCGGTGTTCCAACACCACCGGCCATCGATCTCATCGAAGATAGCTGCTTCTATGTTAAAGCGCCTATCGATGAAGTGGATGCCGCTGAGATTATGATGCTAATGCCTGCCAGAATTACGCTGGATGCGTTTGAAGACAGAGTATTCGAAGGACAAGTTAAGCGCATTGCCGATTATGTACTCGATACCGAAAAGCAGGCGCGCACCGTGGATGTGGAGGTTGAATTTATCTCTAAAGAAGATCTTGAACTGCTGCTCGCGGGATACAGCGCCGATGTGGAGATTATTCTCAAAACAACCAACGACGTTGTGAAGATTCCAACAGAGACTTTGCTAGAAGGAAATCTTGTTTATGCCTTCGATCGCGAAGCTTCCAAATTGGAAAAACGTCAGATCAAGACCGGTCTTTCTAACTGGAATTTCACCCAGGTACTGGAAGGTTTGTCAGCCGGCGAAACTATTGTGACTTCGGTGGATCGTGAAGGGATTGAGGACGGAGTCAGCGCCATTATCGAAACGCCATGATCCGTCTCAAAGACATTAACCGCATGTTCCAGGTCGGAGATGAAACCGTGTGCGGCCTTGATCAGGTGTCCCTTGAAATTAACCAGGGAGAATACCTGGCGATTATGGGGCCGTCAGGTTCCGGTAAGTCTACGCTGCTAAATATTCTCGGCCTGCTCGACCAACCTGACAACGGGACCTACTGGCTGGATGATGTCAATACGACCTTGCTCAATAGTCAGCAACAGGCGGAACTACGCAGCCATCGGATTGGTTTTGTTTTTCAATCTTTTCATCTCGTGCCACGCATGAGCGCGGCAGAAAATATCGAACTACCTATGACGCTTGCCGGTATTAATCGTGCTGAACGCAGACGACGGGTTGAACAAGCACTTAAAACACTCGATTTGAGTGATCGTGCCAGCCATCGACCCGATCAGCTTTCAGGTGGTCAACGTCAGCGCGTCGCTATCGCCAGAGCAACCATTATGCAACCCGAAATTTTGCTCGCCGATGAACCCACCGGGAACCTTGATCGCCACTCCGGTGAGGAGGTCATCAAAACCCTTGAGGCCATGAACCAAGAAAGCATTACGCTACTGCTAGTGACGCACGACCCCGACCTGGGGAAACGCGCCCGGCGGCTGATTAGGATGGTTGACGGGGCGGTTGTGAGTAATCAGGAACAATAGGCTGAAGAATGAAAGTTTCTAAGCTATTAAAATATACCCAATATTGTTTTTCCTTAAACGCCTACCGCCTAATTATACCTTTCACGTTTGAGAATACCTCGTTTAGAGTACGCAGATTTTGGTGGAGGGCTACGACTGCATGGAAGCAGGAGGTAGAACAATGCATGGAGCTATTGTAGAACAATGCATGGAGCTATTGTCGAGGCGCAAGGGCGCAGGATTAGCCCGCTATTTCAAGCCTTTGCAACAACGCCATTCGCCAAAAGATGCGTGCTATAAATGGGGTATTCTTGAAAATGAAAGGTATACCAACAGCCTTTTATTAAAATGTTGATTGAAGACAGCCTACGTTTCTCACTACGCGCCCTTTCCGGTTATCGATTGCGTACGGGTCTCATGTTGCTTGCCATGACTTTCGCCATCGCAGCCATTTTATTGCTGACCGCACTGGGAGAAGGTGCAAGACGTTACGTGGTCGATGAGTTCATTTCCCTCGGCACCCATCTGCTGATTATCCTGCCGGGACGCTCAGAAACAACGGGCGGGGCTCCACCACTGGTGGGCGAAACACCCAGGGATTTGACGATTGGCGACACACTGGCACTGCAGCGCAGCCGATATATCCGCCGCACCGCACCCATTGCCTTTGGTCAGGCACCGGTCGCTTGGCAGGGGCGAGAAAGAGATATCGATATACTAGGCACCACAGCGGACTATTTACCCTTGCGAAATATGGCCATGGCAAAGGGTAAATTTCTACCGGGTATCGACTCCGAAGTCGATACTGCACTCTGTGTACTGGGACAAACTGTGGCACGCGAGCTGTTTATCAACAAATCACCACTAGGACAATGGGTACGGGTGGGCGAACGGCGCTTCCGTGTCACGGGTGTCCTGGCCGACCAAGGACAGACACTGGGCGCCGACACAGGCGATATCGTGATCATCCCCGTCGCTTCGGCGCAGTCCTTGTTCAATGCCTATTCCCTATTCCGGATTTTGGTCGAGGCACGCGACGGCGCGAGCATATCCAGAGCCAAACAGGACATCTTGCAAATTATTCGCGACCGCCACAACGGTGAAGATGATGTCACCGTCATTACTCAAGACGCACTGCTGACAACCTTTAATCGCATCTTCACGGTACTCACTTTGGCGGTTGCTGCGATAGGCGCGATCAGCCTGCTAGTCGCGGGCATTCTGATTATGAACGTGATGCTGATTTCAGTTTCCCAGCGCACCCGTGAGATTGGCCTTCTGGCAGCACTTGGCGCCCCGCCCAGGCAGATTTTACGGCTGTTTTTGATCGAAGCGACCCTGTTATCGCTGTTGGGTGCTCTGCTGGGTATCGCTTCGGGGTATGGATTGAAACTGATTGCAGCGTACTTCTTTCCGGGTTTCCCGCTGATTATCCCCGGCTGGGCAGTAGCCGCCGCTCTCACCGTTGCGCTAGGTACCGGCATAGCTTTTGGCGCCCACCCGGCGAGTCAGGCGGCACGATTGAATCCGGTGGTGGCCCTGAGTGGGACAAAGATGTGATCTCGACAAATAGGCTGAAGGTAGAGCAACTCGTAGGTCGGGTTAGATGCGCATACCTCACTATTTTAAATTGCACCTTTACATCAAGCGCATCGCCACCCGACAGCGGAGCTTCGATTAAGCTATAAATGTTGGGTGACGATGCGCTCAACTACTTTTCATAAACTGCCGATGAAATAAACGCGCATCTAACCCGACCTACAACACTAAACAACCGAAGGGCAGGAGTTTTTTCCATGCACCTAATTGATCTGCTGCGTTTAACACTGGGTTCAATTATTGCACGCCGCAAACGCAGCGTGCTCACTACGCTTGCGATCAGTATCGGCATTGCCGCCGTGGTGATGCTGACTTCGCTGGGACAAGGTGTACATCGTTTCGTGCTCGATGAATTCACCCAGTTCGGCACCAACCTGCTGGGTATTACACCGGGTCGAACCACAACGATGGGTATCTCCGGCGCGGTCATCAGTAATATTCATCCGCTCACCATCGACGATGCCGATGCATTGAAAACAATCCCAGGTGTGCTGAATGTAACGCCTGTCGTGCAGGGCAACGCACGCGCCGAATACGGGAAAATAACGCGTCGTGGCATGGTATTGGGCGTTGGCTCAGCGGCCATGGAGGTTTTTCAGATGAATGTTTCGATTGGTCGTTTTTTGCCGCAGGACGATGCCAATACGCCTCGTGCCTTCCTCGTTCTTGGGCACAAGATGCGCCAGGAATTGTTCCCGCGTGAAAATCCGCTGGGGAAAAAAGTGCGTGTTGCCGGAGAGAGTTACCGAGTCGCAGGTGTGCTGGAACCCAAAGGGCAGATGCTGGGTTTTGATCTCGACGACACTGTTTATATACCCGCGGCTCGCGCGCTATCGCTTTTTAACCGCGAAAGCCTGATGGAAATCGATGTACTTTACCGCCCAGGTTTAGAAGGCAAAAACATGGCCGAAAAAGTACGTGAACGGCTGACCGAGCGACATGGCGATGAAGATTTTACCGTCATCACGCAACAGGAAATGCTGGATGTTTTGAGCGGCATCCTCAATATCCTCACACTGGCCGTCGCCGCCATCGGCGGAATCTCGCTGGTCGTCGGGGCCATCGGAATACTCACCATCATGACCATAGCGGTCAATGAACGCACCTCTGAAATCGGTTTATTGCGCGCATTGGGTGCTACCCGCGCTCAAGTCCGCTGGCTGTTTATTGGCGAATCAATTTTTCTCGCCCTGCTGGGAGGGTGCCTGGGTTTGTTAATAGGATTGCTGGGCGCATTTCTGGTGGGTTCATTCACACCGATTCCCGCAGATCTTTCCTGGAAATACACTCTCATGGCAGAAGCTCTGGCTGCCATTGTCGGTGTTCTAGCCGGTATGCTGCCGGCCCAGCATGCTGCAGATATGAACCCGGTAGATGCATTAAGAGCCGAGTGAATCCCGAAAACTCTGCAACGACTTGAATCGTTCTATCAACCCCAGCGCCTTAGCGACAGGCTCATTCGTAAGCCATCCATGGTGGGTATTAACGCCTTTGCCAAATAACGGCTGCCGATACAATGCTTCGACACCTTCGTCAGCAAGTAGGCGCACATAAGGTAATGTCGCGTTGGTCAGAGCAAACGTCGAAGTACGTGGATAAGCGCCCGGCATATTGGTCACGCAGTAATGGATGACACCGTGTTTTTTAAACACCGGATCTGAATGCGAGGTGGGCTGGGAAGTCTCAATACAACCTCCCTGGTCAATACTGACATCGACAATCACCGACCCCGGCTGCATGGATTTTACCATTGCCTCAGTGACAATATGAGGTGCCCTGGCACCCGGGCTTAATACAGCGCCAATCACAAGATCTGCATCTTCGATATGGCCTTGGATATTTTCGGCTGTGGAAAGTACATAATTCAGTTTCGGAGAAATCGCCGTCTTGAGTTTCCCCTCACGCGCTTCATGCAAACCAAAGATGAAGCAATTCGCACCCATACCGGTTGCCACACGAGCGGCGTGCTGCCCAACAGCACCATCACCAATAACGACCACTTTGCCATAAGACTCACCCAGCACAGATCCCAGTAACATTCCTTTGCCACCATTGAAACCCGCCAGGTAGTAGTTCCCCATCGCCGTTGCCATATTTCCTGCTACCGCACTCATAGGCGCAAGTAAAGGGAGTTTCCCTGATTTATCCTCGACGGTTTCATAGGCGACGGCCGTTACATCACTATCTAATAACGCGTCGGTCAAGGCTCGAGCCACTCCCGCGAGATGAAAGTAGGTAAAAACAATCTGTCCATTAAAAAAAGGAAACTCTTGCGCCAGCGGCTCCTTGACCTTGACTACAAGGTCGACAGCCCAAGCAGCCTCTCTGGATACCTCTTGCCCTCCGGCCTTACGATATTCTTCATCACTAAAACCTGCGCCCTCACCGGCACCACGTTGGAATACAACTTCATGCCCAGCATTAACCAGAAGTGCGACGCCCGATGGAATCAAACTGACGCGCTGCTCCTCAATTGTTATCTCTTTAACAACACCAAGCTTCACAACTATTTCCCCTTTAATTATTAGACTAAGTACATTTTCAATTACAGATACAGAAAGCGTTGCTTTCTCCCAACATTAATGTCTTATTTACACGGAAATACTCAGTATAAGTAGCCTGAAACTTAATTATCCATTTTTTAACGTGATATTATTTAACAATTAATTTATCATTCTAATATGGATTATGTACAGAACATATACTGCTAACTCAAACTATCTACGCAGATTAAGCCTTCATAAATATTCTTGGCGAAGAACCGTATTTTTCAGATTCGATTAAAGACTGTTTTTAATTTAATAATCTAAAAATAATAAAAATGTATCAACCAGAGGTGCATTTTAATGAGTGACTTTTTAAACCATCGGCTCAGCAGCCGAACCCCTGTAACCATACCAACACTGATCTATCATCAAAACGACAATAGTCGTTCCGCAACCATCACCGACTTAAGTCAGGAAGGTGCCTATACTTTACTGGATGACGCGAAACAACTTCCTATCGATGATATCGTTAAAATCAAATTTACCCTGACCGAAAATAACGAAACCCATCAACTGCTGCTCCCCGCAATCATTATTCACCATGAAACCAAGGGCCTGGGTATTATGTTCATGAATGAAGATCAGGAATTTTGTCAGGCACTAAATAGTATGACGGCATCTTATTCGCAGGCGACTGAACTAAAAGAAAGCGGTTCTGATAGTGCTAAGATTATTCCTATTAAGATCAATTTCCGATTAAAACCGGTCGAAAAAAACCTGTTAATCAAGGCACAAAAATACTAGACAGTATTTTTGATCTATTTATATACCTTCCACGTTCAAGAATATCTCAAACGTGAAAGATATAGACAGGTAATCAGAATGGTTAAAACTCATACCTAAACCAATTTCTTCAAATAATTAGTAACTACTCAGCGGGTAGTCAAAATTAAAGGTAACTGCTCAGATCACCCCTGAAACGCGCCGAATCAAGGCAAAAAATGTGAGTTTACACATGTAAATAACCATTTTTGAACGCAGAGTTGGTGCATTTCAGGGGTTAGCTGAGTAGTTACAATAATTAGCTAATACTTAGTGTAGTGACCAGGTAAGATGGGCCACACCACTCGAGCATGTTGATTGGTTCAAACCATCCTTCGTGGGAAGCTTTTCCGTACCCAAAAAGTGGTGGGTAAGGGATGGAAATTTAATAACCTTTACAACTGTAACGAAAGATTTTTGTTTCAGATCAAACGATCTCAAGAGGCGCATAGTGGTTCTACGCAACGATTGAGATCGTTTGATCTGGAGCAAAAGGACGAGTTAGAGGTAAAAGTTATTAATTTTCCATTCCTAAGTTATCCGGTCGACATCTCACTCAGCCAATGAGCATAGATCAGTTTTAAATTTCGTAATCCTATTTCATATTGCCTACGTACCCACTACTAAGCACCCGTGGGAAAGCATCAATGACAAAGATGAATGGTAATCTGATACCCGAGCTGCTACCGCAAATTGACCACTCTAGAGCAGACGCAGCGAAAAAGGCTATACTCGGTGGTATGGCTACCCAACCGCAGAAAAAAACTCGGCACATAATCAGGATCAGCTGGTGGCCCTCCTAACTCGGATCTCAGATGGCGACGAGACGGCTCTCGAAGGGTTGTATGATGCGACCCTCAACCGCATCTACGGATTGGCGCTCAGAATCACGGTTCGAGGCGAACTTGCCGAGGAAGTGGTCAGCGACGTTTTTCTGCAAGTGTGGCGACAGACACGCAGCTTCGAGGCGCAGCGAGCCTCGAAGCTGGCTTGGATGATGATTCTCTGCCGTACTCGCTCGCTCGATCGACGCACTACGGCGCGAAGGCTCTCGCACGCCGGATCAACAAGTGGATCTGGATAAGCGCGAGATTGCGGATGACCACGTAGCAGTACCACTCGATCAATTGATGTCGGTTTAATTCAGCCAGCAAATTCAAAACGACCTGGGGATTCTGAACGATATTCAGCGCCAAACAATTGCACTGGCATTTTATCGCGGCATGAGTCACCAGGAAGTGGCGGATTACACGCTTAGGTACGGTCAAATCAAACTTGCGGCGTGCACAAGCTCTGCTACGCAGCGAGCTGTCGGCCATCGGTTTAAATGCGGAGACCTTATATGGACAAAAACGCTAATTCCCCGGCCACGGAACTCGACGACGACATTCTCGAACTGTTGGCCGAAGCTCAGGAACCGGCCGTAATTCCCGTCGATTGCGCGGCGCGGATGCGTGCCGATATCGTAGAAAAAATCGCCAACGAGCAAGCAGGCGAATCAACTGGCTTTGAAATTCTCCGCCATGAGGAAGGTGTATGGTTCGAAGCCGCACCTGGCGCTAAAATAAAGATTTTACACACCGAGCCGTACCACTGAAAAACATTGCTCCAGTGAGCACAACAGACACCAGCAATTTGAACTCTTTCGAAAATTATACATTAACAATGACTAACGGAGACCGCCGCAGTAGCGCAAAAACCGAGGTATCCAACACGGCCAACGGCAACTCGACCTTCGCCAAGCCTTACGACAACATCGGTACAAAAACCTTTAATCCAGCGACCCAGAATTATGCCGATTACGCTAAAACGTTTATCTACGATGTTCACTTGTCAGCCTGCCCAGAAGGCGCTCAAGATGGTCGCGTCTTTGTCCAGGAAAAACGCACTTAAAGGTGTTAATTAACAATTAGATATAATTAAATATTCATTTATAATATCACCACCCTTAAATGAAGAGTCCCTTACCATGAGCCAACGCCAACCTGTCTCTGTTTATCGCTGAGCACTTTAGCCCACTGGAAGATCCTCGACTGGAGCGTAACAAAGACCATTTGTTAATCGACATACTCACAATCTCGATCTGTGCAGTCATCTGTGGGGCGGACGATTTTATGGCCATAGAGCGTTTCGGGAAAGCAAAACAAGATGGGTTTGAATCCTTTTGGGAATTGCCCAGTGGTATTCCTTCGCACGATACGTTTAATCGTGTTTTTTCACTGATTTCAGCGAAAAAGTTTCAGGCGTGCTTCACTCGTTGGGTGCAAGCGGTGGTACAAACGGTTGAAGCGAATATTATTGCTATCGATGGAAAAACTCTTCGACGTTCCTATGATAGGAAATCGAACAAAGCGGCCATTCATAGGGTCAGTGCTTGGGCAGCGAAAAATTGGATTGTTCTAGGTCAAGTGAAAACCCAAGAAAAATCCAATGAGATTACTGCGATACCCGAACTGTGTAAAAGCACTAGAAATTAGGGTTGCATTGTAACGACTGATGCAATGGGTTGTCAGAAAGCCATCACTAAAACGATTGTTGAGCAAGGGACCAATTACGTGATCGCGCTCAAAGGCAATCAAGACACGCTGTATCGAGAAGTCGTGGATCTATTTGAGCAAGCGAATCAAGAGGGCTTTAACACGCTGCCAGTGGACTATTACGAATCACAGGAAACCAACCGTGGACGCGAGGAGATTCGTCGACACTGGACGACGGATTGCTTGGATCTGATTAGCCATAAAGAGCCATGGGAAAAGCTTAATATTGTTGGAATGGTTGAATCGCAACGCTGCGTCAATGGGAAACAGAGTCTTGAGTACCGCTACTACATTACCAGCCTGGAACAAAACGATGCCCAGCTATTTGCGGATGCGGTGCGAAGCCATTGGGGTGTAGAAAACTCATTGCACTGGGTTTTGGATATTGCGTTTCGCGAGGATGACTCGAGAAGCGGCCGAGTTTTTTATCGAGACGAATAAACTGATGGAGCCGGTAATATATGTTGCTGGCTCCAATTAAGTCGGGTTGCAATACAAAGGTTTTGCGGCGTTTACAGCGAGACTACAAATCGAGTTCCGAAAGCGACTTATTACGTCCGGTCTGTTTAGCTTTAATTAAGGCTTCGTCCGCGCGCTGGTATATCGTCTCAATTGAGTCCTCTTCTCTGAAAGTAGCGACACCGATAGAAATCGTGACCTGAAGCTTTTCCGTTTTAACAGTAAGCTGGCAGCTTTCGACACTTTCCCTTAGCACTTCAACCTTCTCCATAGCATTTTCATTATCGCTATTGACTAAGATAATCGCGAACTCTTCACCACCGATTCGACCAAAAAAATCACTTTCGCGTACTTGATCTTGTATACGTTGAGCAACAACTTTTAAGACTTTGTCCCCAATAGGATGTCCATGCGCATCATTAATGATCTTAAAATAATCGATATCCATAATCGCTAAGCTTAAAGGCTCGCGATATCTTTTCCAGCGCGTATATTCAACGTTTAATCGCTCACTATACGCACGTCTATTTGATACATTAGTTAATGGATCAACGATTGCATCCGTACGAGCCATTTCCAGGGACTTGCGTAACTGTATGGTTTCTAGATTTAATTTTTCAAGCTGGTCTTCAAGAGCCACTGAAGACTTTTCAGCTTTGTCTGCCCGCTGCATTTCTTGGTGAACAAAGCTTGTAACTTCACTGTCTATCTCATCAATACGCGAGTCAATCGCTGCTTGAAGTTTCTCTATGTTTTTAGCTTCAGCAACAGAAACTCGAATTTCATTAAGGTTGGAACCTAAAAAGTCTCCAAACTTTTTATGCTCATTTAAACTGGACTCACGACTGCTCTTCTCTTCCTCAAAGTGCGATTTAAAACCCTCTAAGCGATTTATAACCGTACTTAAAAAGCATGATAGCTCTATGACCCCTCTCTCTTGAGTGTCTAATACGGTTCCTAGAACCACTATTATGCCATCAATGATTTCAAGAAGGGTATTACTATGATTCGCCTCTTTGATCGCTAACTCAATCTCGTCACACGTTATTTGGTCAGCGATTATTTTCGGTAAATTCCCTACTAAATAGTGAAGAGATTCTCTGGCTACAGTCAATGGATCTATTTTAGAGTCCTGGTCGGCCTCTTTATCAATTGCCTGTTTTTGGGGTAATCGATTAGAACTTTCTTGTATTTGCGTAATTTTATAGTTTAAGCGCTTTATCACGTCAAACGGAATGGTTTTTAAGTTCGCGTGGCTTGGTAAGCTACCCAGTACTTCGTCAATTCCTGGGTCGCGTCCTTGGTAATGACCCAGTGCACGTAACAGCTCCTTATATAACTGCTCAAGACCCTTTAGGTTATCCTGCTCTAGATAGTCTTGATCTATTATGGCCTTGTAGTATTTTTGCTTCCAATTCTCCTTAATTGTCGACTCAGTCATTATTTTTCTATGAGGTTACGTGGTTTTATTCTTAGTATATCGACCTCATAACGCCGCTGTTGACGGGCCGGGTTCCTAGATAATGGATGCTCGCATCCTATTCTCTGGGAACCCGGCCTGTCGAACGCACTTGTTCACAGGCAGCGCAGCGGACAGTGAACAAGTGCGTTTGACAGGTTTACCGTCAACAGCGGCGTTCATAGGTTGCTCCGCGATAGCGGAGCAGCCTATGAACAGTAATATTTAGTGGAGCAGCTCACATAAATAGAGTACCTGGAATTGGGCAAATCAACTCTAGGAGTTCTCTAAAGCTTTCTTCATTTCATCAAAGCTATTTTTTTCTTCCTTGTTAACGGTAGGATATTTAAGTTCAAGGGATTCGAGTGATTTACGGATTATTTTTGCAACCGTGAGGCGCATATAAGGTTTGTTGTCGGCAGGGATCGCGTACCAAGGCGCCCAAGGACGGGAGGTTTTGGAAATTGCCTGTTCATAAGCTTGCATATAATCCGTCCAGAGTCCGCGTTCGCGAATATCTCCTGCGGAGAACTTCCAGTGCTTCGCGGGTTCGTTGAGTCGTGAGAGAAAGCGATTCTTTTGCTCTTCTTTAGACACATTCAGCCAGAACTTTAATATGATAGTGCCATTGCGTGCTAGGTGGTTTTCTAGGTCAAGGATAGATTCATAGCGCTCATTCCAAACCTCCTCCAAAGGGGAATGGCTCGGCAATTGTTGTGACTCTAGAATGCTCGGGTGTACGCGCACCACTAGCACTTCTTCATAATAACTGCGATTAAAAATGCCAATCCGGCCGCGCTCGGGCAAGCGCTTATTGGTCCGCCAAAGAAAATCATGATCCAGCTCTTCACGGGTCGGTTGCTTGAAAGAAAATACCTGACAACCCGCCGGGTTGATACCGCTCATAACACTGCGAATCGTACTGTCCTTACCGGCTGCATCCATAGCCTGAAAAACCAATAACAGCGAATAACGATTATCCGCATACATGACGCGCTGCAATTCGGATAACTTATCTATCTCCTTTTTTAGCCTGGAGTTAAGCTTTTTCTTTTTCACCTTCATCTTTGGGGTGGTCAGACAGTCTTCGTACTTGAACGATCCATCAAAAGGTGTAAGGAAAGGGCTGGAAATTACTTGATACGGCATACTGTCTCCAATATGAAAATGGTGGGTAAAACCTATCATCGAACCATGTCTCTAACAAATGACACTTCTTACGGTATCTCGCAAGGTGCTGAGTGCTTGTTATAACAATTCTATTGCGGTGCTAGTAGAGCGCTGCTATTGGAACTCTAGCTAAGGGACGGCGCAAGAATAAACCCCCCATTCTTACTTGTCTTTTTACTCCCGATCAAACGATCTCAAATCGTTGCAGAGAATGACTATGCGCCTATTGAGATCATTCGATCAGAAGCAAAAATCCTGCGTAATAGTCGGTGGGTTTATTATTGCGCCGTCCCTAAGATGCCAATCCAGAAATAAAGAGAGGTATTCTAAGGCATCGCCGGACTAACCTGCTCACCAAGAATAGTAGATCTAATAAAAAGCCCCGGCGCAAGCTCTCAACTGTCTCGTTGTTTTCGAAAGCGGGATATTCAGTCGGAACGCTATTCGCTTTTTCACGCCCCAAGGAAGAGGGGAAGATTGCTCGGAAAAATCCAAAAGACTGCTAATCCTCAATGTCCTCGTTGTATTATCTTGATTTCCTGAAAACGCTTAAGCCTTGTTCTAAAGCGCCGTAATTAAGCTCATGTCTTTAAAATGTAAATAACACGTCTCAAATAAACAACACGTCTCAAATAAACAACAGACCTCAAACTAGACACCCTAACCTTCTTTATCTCCTGCAGCCACACATGCCTTTGCAATACAATCACTACATTTATTTTATTAACATTTTGCGACGAAAATCACTTTTCCCATTCTCTATTTTGAATCTTTAGCCAAAGTTATGGTCATTACGTATGCTTGACTACATATACTGACTCGAGTCTAAGTATCCCTAGAATGATTTCGTCATACTAAAATAAATACTAGAAGAAACTATGAATATTTCTCGCGCTGCCGCACCTGTTACCTTTTTATCTCGGACATTATTTCTCCTCCTCTTAATACTACTAATTGCAGTTTCAAATCAACCTGCTGCTGCCGACGAAGTTATCCAGTTCGAGGCAGAAGACCTCAAGCTAACATCATATGCAGTCGAAGATCACGCCTTCGCCTCCAATGGAAAGATAATCAGCCTGCTAGGTGAGCCTGGGAGCACGGGCAGCAGCTCGGGTACGTTTACCGGTGATGAAGGAGACTACGTTGTAGTCATCAATTACCTGGATGAAGACGATGGTGCTGGGTTCCTATCATTCGAAGTTAACGGAAAAACGGTAGAAAGTTGGACACTTAACCAACTTTTAGGCGCCAGCCAGCCAGAACCGGCAGCACTGACGGCACGTACACTTAAAGCTATTAACTTAAAACGAGGAGATACCTTCACCGTTCTCGCGAACAAAGGCGAAAACGAGAGCGCCAGCATCGATTTAGTTCAGTTTATTCCTGTCACGGGTGTTCTCCAAACAGAAGATGCAGCACTCTCACCAGAAGCCGTGGTTAAAGCAGATATTCCGGGCTTCACGGGGGCTGGATATGTTGAGACATCTGGCGAAGGCACCATAGAATGGACTGTAAATGCTTCAGTGGCAGAAGGCTCACCCTCTGCGGCCGACCATAGCTTAGAATTTCGTTATGCTTATGGCACCTTTGGACCTCAAACCCTGCCGCTTGAGGTCTACGTCAACGACCAGTTAGTCGTATCAAACTCACCGTTTAATGACACAGGAGCACCGAGTCGTTGGCTGAGCCAAACGCAAGTCGTGCAACTCAAAAATGGTGTGAATACCATTCGTGTCCAAACTAAGGATCTTACGGGTCCCGAAAGCTTCATGGCCAATATCGACTACCTGTCAGTCACAAAGGTCGATTACTTGAAAGCGCTTGGCTCTACTACGCCAAAGCCAGACCCCCGATTCCCTGAGGCCATTGATCCAGGCTATGCTGAATCTTACTATGGCTGTGTAGACCCTTCAGGGGAGCGCGGTACCCTAGCTAACTGGAAGCAACTTAACGGATTTGATGATGCGTCAAACATCGTTTCAGCCAACTATATTAATGCTTATGATCTTGGTTTTGGTCGTAAAATGGCTTGCATTAAAAGCAGTGCCCAAACGGCTTGTTATGTCGATAACTTCATTGAACCAAAAGGGAAATCAAGCTTCATTGGTACGGTTACGATGGAAAGAATGGAACCCTCTGAGATATGTTCGCCTGACAAAAGCGTCATAGCCTTTTTTGTATATGACACGGACGGCAAGCGAATTAATCAAATCGCGCTCGATACCGAAGGGGCAAAATCCGTACCTGAGTCGTGCTACACATGCCACGGTGGAGAAACGGTTAACGGCGTACCGTCTGGAACCGCTCAATTTCTGCCATGGAATATCGATTTATTCGACGACTGGCCAGGCCAAGAAACGCTTAACTCCCAGGCAGAGAATTTTCGTGAGTTAAACGATGTAGCATGGAGTGATACTGATCGTTTTGAAGGAAATAGAATAAAATCTACGATTGAATCCTGGTATAGCGGTAGACCGTTGCGTGGTACCGTGTTCAATAACGCGGAGCTTTTTCAAGAGGTCGGAGATCAGAACCGCGTGCCTAAGGATGCAAACAAGAAAGACTGGTTCACTAATCCTAAGGGACATTTAGCACTAGATGATCCTGACAGCCAAAATCTGAATCGCCGTGAAGAGTCGTTATACGCCAATGTTTACACCGAGTATTGCAGAGCTTGCCATACCGCTCTTTCTGACGGTAAGGACTGGAGCAATGCCGCAGATTTTAATAGAGCCGCATATGACCGCATTTGTAAAACGCCTGAATCTGCCAACATCATGCCACATGCTGAGCTAACGGATTTTCGATTTAAAAATGACAAGTTTATTAATGAACTTGGGAATGAAAAATCGGAAACAACTGCCTTAGAAATACTCTGCGGCCGCGAACCTTCGGTGCTTAACGACGAAGATGCCGCCGCAGGGAGAGCAATATTTAGAGCTAAATGCACCCAATGCCATCGATCAAATGATGAGCCCTGGAAAGGCACTGAATCAACGGGTTCGGACAAATCTTGTCGTGGTTCGTCATTGACCCGGGCAAAGCCAGAAAATGACGAGATATTTGATCTCGGAGTTATTAATCCGGCTATGAATGGCATACAGCTTGACGCAAAAGAAACGACAGAGCTCAGTACTTACCTGAATTCATTTGATCGTTGCAAAAGCACCGATAGCGCCTCCGGTGGTGGTGCATTTGGGTTGCTGATGCTCTTGATCGCAGCACTTGTGCGTAGCTTCAGGTTAAAAATTAAATCACCTCGGCAAAACCAAAAGGTTATTCGGTAGGCCCCAAAAGCCACCCTAAAACCATGAGCCGCCTTAGCTGGCGGTCTCATAAACTTCAGTTGGATAAGTTTGTACCTATAAAGTTTTTCTGGCAGGAGATAGATATTACTTGCAGCAAAAACTTGGTGGTATCTAAACACTATTTACGCGGGAAAAAATTGCTCTCCAAACCTCCCGACGAGAGTCATATCGATACGCATAGGGGTGCATCAAGCTCCCTTTGTGTTCCGATAACGTAGGCACTCAGATATAAGAGATGCCCTAAGGTTAGCCTGAATGAATTCATTCACTTGGGGGGATTTAGGAGCACCTTGGATAAAATTCGTCAAAAAGAACGAAAAACGAGGCCGGTCAAAACCCTCGATGTCGTGATGATGTTTAAAGTGTTGGTATTGCAACATTTATACAACGTATCCGATGATCAAATCGAAGACCAGATAAGGGATCGTTACTCTTTCTGCCGACTTTTGGAATTTACTCCTTCTGATCGAATTCCTGATGCCAAAATGATTTGGCTGTTTCGAGAGCAGCTCTCGCTAAGTTCGATCTCATGAGAGTGCTATTTTATGATTTTGATGACCCCCCTTAACAATCAAGGCTATCAAGCCCGTAAGGGAGAATTGTGGATGCCAGTTTTGTTGATGTACCCAAACAAAGAAACACCCGAGAAGAAAATAAACAGATAAAAGAAGGTGAAATACCGAAAGAGTTCACTGATAAACCGAAGGTAGGTTCACAAAAAGATACCGATACCAGGTGGACGAAAAAGAATAACGAAGTACTTTTTGGATACAAAGACCATGCGACGATCTCATAGGTGTTCGGGATTTATTTCACGACTTTTCAATGAGTTAAATATTCGCAGCTATAAACGCCATTCAACTCACTTAAGTGCAGTCTGAGTATTGTACAGCAATTCCCGCTGATTGATTAAATGATTAATAATCAAATGGTTACAAAAACATGCTTCGTAAACTTTTTTCTTACTTTATTCGATATATCAAGATGTTAAAGTTGTTTTAAGCGGGAACTGCTGAGTATTGTATAAGGGCCTTTCCACTATATGGCTTGCAAGAACAGAGAATATGCCTTAATTCATAACTATATGATTTTATTAAGTGAGAATCCCGAACACCTATGGCGACGATCTATAACGCCCATAAATTGATTTGTGAATATGAAGTCACTTCTGCAGAGGTGCATTATTCTAATATTTTTCGGAGAGATTTTAACCGAGAACAGCTCGAAAGAGATTTGGGCGGATAGCGCCTATCGAAGCGAAGCGAATGAGCAGTCACTTAAAGATCTGGGATACTGCAGTCACGTACATAAAAAGGGCAAAAGAAATAAGTCATTATCTGATCGAGATAAAAAATTAAACAAGCGAAACCAACGATTCCGGTAAGAATTGAGCATGTATTAATCTGTAGAAGTTTAGATCTAATCTGACACATCACTAAATCAAGTGAGCGTAGCGAACTTGATTTAGTGAGAGTTACCCGTTTTGATGTAATTGCTACATCCACATCAAAACTAAAGAGGTAACTCTCATGATGCATACTAATGACAAAGTCATTAAACACAAAGTTGGATTGTTAAATTTGGCCGAAGAACTAGGCAACGTCTCCAAAGCCTGCAAGATGATGGGCTTGTCCAGAGATACGTTTTATCGATACAAAGCAGCAGCCGATGAAGGAGGTATCGAGGCGCTTTTTGATCAAAACCGACGCACTCCAAACCTCAAAAACAGAGTGGATCCGGTCATTGAAGCGGTGGTTCTCGATTATGCGTTAGAAGAGCCCGCGCATGGTCAAACTCGAACCAGCAATGAGCTGCGTAAACGGGGGTCGTTTGTATCACCCAGTGGAGTTCGTAGTATCTGGCTCCGCCATGACTTGGCCTGCTTCAAGGATCGTCTTAAGGCATTGTCTGACAAGGTGGCAACCGAAGGATTGATTCTGACCGAATCTCAAGTGGCTGCGATGGAACGCAAGCAGGAGGATGACGTAGCCTGTGGCGAGATAGAAACGGCGCATCCAGGCTACCTAGGCTCTCAAGACACGTATTATGTCGGCACCTTCAAAGGCATTGGCCGGGTCTACCAGCAGACCTTTGTCGACACCTATAGTAAAGTCGCCCATGCCAAGCTTTATCCGACTAAAACGCCCATTACAGCGGCCGATATACTCAATGATCAAGTGCTGCCGTTCTATGAGAAACAAGAACTTCCTATGTTGCGTATTCTCACCGATCGGGGGACTGAATATTGCGGTCGAGCCGATCAACATGACTATCAGCTTTACATGGCTCTGAACGATATCGAGCACACTAAAACCAAGGTCCTATCGCCTCAGACCAATGGCATTTGTGAGCGATTCCATAAAACGATTCTGAATGAGTTTTATCAAGTGGCACTGCGTAAGAAAATCTATCAAACGATAGAGGAACTTCAAATCGATCTTGACCAATGGTTGATCAAGTACAATACTCAACGAACGCACCAAGGCAAAATGTGCTACGGGAGAACGCCGATGGAAACACTCATCGATGGAAAATCAATTTGGAAGGAAAAGTTTATGAACTAAACTTAACCTGACAGTCAGTTACTGATAAATGGGTAACTGTCAGATCGGGTCTGAAGTTCTACAAATTACCCCTGGTTGCACACAAAGCCAATACCCACGTCACTGGTTTACAACTTGTTATTCGATATCGATGCCACCCATCGAGGTATATTCCAGGACAAGCGCAAGAACAGGTCGGCTGCGCCACAAATACTTAGCCCAGAGCATCGCAGACTTGATCTCAGAGAACAAAGGCACACGCTTTTTAAAAGCTTCCGACAATACTTGGTTGACGGTATCGCGCACATCTGGATCGGTGTTGATCATCTCCTGTTTATCTTCACATTAATGCTACCGACGGTTTTAAAATTTAAACACCACCGGTGGCAAGCCGTTGAACATCTCAGGTCAGCATTACTCGATCTCGTTAAGGTGGTGACCGCGTTTACCCTTGCGCACTCAATCACATTGTCGTTAGCGGTATTCAATATCGTTAAACTACCTTCACAGCTGGTGGAATCAGCCATCGCGTTTTCGATTATCGTAGTCGCCTTGAATAATTTAAGACCCGTTTTCACTCATGCTCGCTGGAGACTGGCTTTCGGCTTCGGGCTACTGCATGGCTTTGGTTTTGCGAATGTTTTAATCGATCTAGGTCTTTCAAGTAGCTCGATGATAGTGTCACTCCTGGGTTTCAATCTGGGTGTTGAGATGGGACAGATCGCACTTGTAACACTGGTATTCCCCATCGCAGCATCGTTACGCCACACCACTTTATACCACCGCTGGATTTTTAGCGGAGGCTCTTCCGCAGCAGCTCTCATTGCTTCGATTTGGATGTTTGAGCGAGTATTTGACTATGAACTGATTGATTTTTGATATCAGTCATTCTAGAGGACTGAAGTGACTAGACTAGCTTGAGCATATATACCCAAATATTCCGGTTGCATCCCATGCCCTGTTTAGGCACTCTAATTTGATTTACTACAATGCTGTTTGGAGTGTTTGCAACCTGCCTCAATCAATCGGCAGGCAGCTCTGAACACTGAACAGCAATTAACCAATAAAGAGGTGTGACTCATGAGTGAACTATTTTCCGCTGAATGGATGGCAAGTTTCCAGAATGCTTGGAACGCTGAGCCTACCCTGGCCGATGCGCTGGCTGAAATTGACTTTAATTCAGTCATTGGCTATGGCTTTCCTGACGATGATCAACCGCGCGGCGTTCTGACTATAGAGAAAGGTAAAGCGGTTAGTGCTGGCGCCTATAATGGTGAAACATTGAACTGGGATATTCGTGCCAAAGAGGCGCAATGGGGCAAGTGGATGTCTAAGCCTCCTGGTATGGCGGGGCTGGGCATGGCCTTTACCACCGGCAAAATGAAATTTAAGGTGGGTGATTATGGCTCAATGTTGAAAGATCCGCGCATGGCGGGTCCGTTCATCAAGAGTTTCTCTGTCATGGGCCAGGCCTGAGTGAGCCTGTTCAAAACGCTCGAGCGCGCTGTGGCCGGTCAGGCCACTCCGCTCTCGGAGATCAAGGCTGCTCTAAAATTTAACGCGGACGGCCTAGTTCCCTGTATTGCGCAGCAGCATGATAGCGGCGAAGTCCTGATGATGGCCTGGATGAACGCCGAGGCGCTGGATGAAACACTAAAAAATAATCGAGTCTGTTTTTTCTCCCGTTCTCGTCAAAAACTCTGGCGCAAAGGCGAATCCTCCGGTCAGGTGCAACATCTCAAAGAAATCCGCATCGATTGTGATGGTGATGCCCTGCTGCTCATTGTCGACCAGACCGGTCCTGCCTGTCACACCGGTCGGCAGAGTTGCTTTTACCATATGATCAAAGGAGATAAAGCAGAAATCGGTTCTGCACCCCTAATTGACCCGGACGAACTTTACGCGAAAAAATGAAGACAATCGTCATCGGCCTGATCAAGTTTTATAGCGCTCTGGTCAGCCCTTTTTTCGCCCAAAGCTGCCGCTACACGCCCACCTGTTCTGCCTACATGATTGAGGCCGTTGAAGTACATGGGATATTTAAAGGTGTTTGGATGGGCACAAGGAGAATATTTCGTTGCCACCCCTTTTATGAAGGTGGGCATGATCCTGTACCTAGCAAAAAAGATTAGAGCTTCTTCTCAATTTAACACGACCACAGCTCCATTCGCTTAAATTCTAAGCGGATATTCCCACAAAAACATGAAATCTCTGCTATACGTTTATTAAGGTTTGATTTAGTCAGGCCTCCTCTGTCATGGGCGCTGTCTGACATCGAACGTCTGAATTGATGGGTTATGTGAGTAATCTGCGGATGTACTACACACGTACACCATCAATCACTACTGCAGAGGTAACGTCTATGAATCTAATTAATCACGTTAAAAAAACCGCGATGACTTTTGGGGTCCTAGCTGTCTGCTTAGGATCACAGCCTCCCGTACTCGCCGATGAAACCTGTATGTCACCGTATATGGCCAAAATTGTCGGCCAGGAAGACTTTGTGTACGTTTGGACGCTAGGCGTTGAAGGATTGGGTGACGCGCAAGACAAGTTGGTTACGATCGATGTTAATCCCAACTCCGAGCATTATGGCAAGGTGGTACAAAACCTGTCGGTGGGCGGCCGTAATGAGGCCCACCACTCCGGCTTTACCGACGATCGAAAATATCTATGGGCCGCAGGATTAGATACCAATAAAATCTTTATATTTGATGTCCATACCGACCCATCCAAACCTACACTCCACAAGACCATCGATAATTTCGTAGCCGCTAGTGATGGCGTGGTGGGACCTCATACGACGTATGCGCTCCCCGGCCGAATGATGATTACGGGTTTGTCGAACAATAAAGATCACGGAGGCCGCAGCGCTTTGGTTGAATACACCAATGCAGGCCAATATGTAACCACTCACTGGATGCCGACCGATGAAAATCTTAACGGTGCCAAAAAGACCGGTAAATTCGCGGATGGTTTTGGTTACGATATACGCGCGCTACCGCGGCGCAATATCATGGTCACATCATCCTTCACGGGTTGGTCGAATTACATGATGGATTTTGGCAAAATGCTGAAAGATAAAGAGGCCATGAAACGCTTCGGTAATACCGTCGTCATCTGGAATCTACACAGCCGTCAACCAAAAAAAGTACTGGACGTACCCGGCGCGCCGCTGGAGGTTCGCTGCGCTTGGCAACCTGACCACAACTGGTGTGTGACCACGACAGCGCTCACATCCAAGATCTGGTTGATTTTTGAGGACGATAAGGGCGAGTGGCAGTCAAAAGAAGTCGCAGATATTGGTGATCCTAGCAAAATTCCCTTACCCGTTGATATTTCAATTACATCGGATGATCGCGGCTTGTGGGTGGATACTTTTATGGACGGAAAAACTCGCTACTTCGATCTGTCCGATCCGCATAATCCCAAGCAAGTTTATGAAAAAACCATTGGTAAACAAGTCAATATGGTATCTTCAAGCTGGGACGGTAAACGCATTTATTTCACCTCTTCCCTACTCGCTAATTGGGACAAAAAAGGTGACGACAACGAGCAATTCTTCAAAGCCTATAGCTGGGATGGCAAGGCGCTGGAACAAAAATTCGCCATTGATTTCAATAAAGAAAAACTAGGGCGTCCACACCAAATGAGGTTTGGCGCTTACTCGTTGTATGGCGAGATAAAACCTGACAGTAGCAAAACCAAAACGAAGCTGGCGATTAATCAACTGCTGCAAGAATAACGTTACTAACGTTGCGTGCAATGCTGGCAGACTTAACTGTCAGCATTGCGGTCACTTATGTTATACCTATTCGCTCGAGTATTTTTAGTATTGACCTACGGCATATTTTCCGCCAGCCTCTCTATTGCGAGTCAAACTAACCCTATTATTCCACTCGCTCCTGGCTACGGAAAGCTGGGTTATGAGCTTCCAAAACCTGGCAGTTATGAACTCCCACCCATGGGGCAAGCCGCCGATGGTGAGGTTTTGGATAGCAACGGTAAACCCGTTCGACTGCATGAGCTGTATGAAAATAAATTCACACTGCTCAGCTTTGTCTACAGTACGTGTAGCGACGTTAACGGGTGTCCGCTCACTGCACATGTATTCTACAAAATAAAAGCAGCAATGAAATCCGATTCTGCGCTTGCGAACAACCTGCAACTCGTCAGTCTCAGCTTCGATCCAACACACGATACACCCGAGGTTCTGCAACTTTATGCCGACAATTTTCGCTATGCCGGAAACAAAGGCGACTGGCGATTTCTAACCACAAAGTCCGAGTCACAACTAAGCCCTATTCTTGATGCCTATAATCAGGACGTACAGCGACAGCTTAATGATCAGGGTGATGATAACGGCGATTTCTCACATATTCTGCGGGTATTTCTCATCGACCCATCAAAGCGCATTCGTAACATCTATAGCGTCGCCTTTCTACATGCGGATCTATTGTTGACAGATGTTCGTTCGCTCTTGCAAGAAGAAGCTCACCCGATAGTAAAAATATCCGACGCTAGAAATCATAGGGTGTCGGCGGATACCCTAGGTCACGATAAACCGAACGTCTCCCAAATCGAAGAACTCAATCATGAAAGTAATACAGAATTCATGGAGCTCGAGAAAAACCCTCCACTTGGGCTACCTCCTGTACCCGTCCCCATAGACAACCCTCTAACCCCAGAAAAAATTGCGCTGGGTCAAAAACTATTTTTCGATCGCCGTCTGTCTTTGAACAATACTATGTCTTGCGCAATGTGCCATATCCCAGGACAAGGTTTTACCAACAACGAACTCGCCATGGCGGTCGGTATCGAGGGACGCACCGTACGGCGAAATTCACCCACGATCTTGAATACCGCTTATTTAAAATCACTCTTCCACGATGGACGCGAGACAACCTTGGAACAACAAATTTGGGGGCCATTACTGGCGAGAAATGAGATGGGCAATCCTTCCGTCGGCGTGGTTTTAGAAAAAATCCATAATCTTGCCGATTACCAAGAACGATTCAAAGCAGTGTTCGATGGCCGCAAAGCCAGCATGGAAACACTCGGCATGGCCATCGCGTCTTATGAACGTAGCTTAATCTCCGCAAATTCAAACTTCGACCGCTGGTATTTTGGAAAGCAAGACAGCGCCTTAACCGGGGATGCTAAGCGTGGTTTTAAACTATTTACCAGCAAGGCTAAATGCGCGAGTTGCCACACCATTTCGAATGAGTACGCGTTGTTCACTGATTCTCTACTACACAACACCGGATTAGGTTATCGAGCGTCAATGGGTATAACTAACGAGACCGAACGCGTGCAGCTCGCTCCCGGTGTATTCGTGGACGTAGACCCGTCTATTCTTGATAAAGTGAGTGAGGCACCTCCCGCAGATTTAGGGCGTTATGAAATCACTCAAGATCCGTTAGATCGCTGGAAATATAGGACTCCCGGTCTACGCAATGTCGCACTGACAGCGCCTTACATGCACAACGGAGCACTCAGCACGCTAAAGGAAGTCGTACAGTTTTATAACGAAGGTGGCATCTTAAACGAAGGACTCGATCCACTCATTGGGCCACTCAACCTTACTAACGATGAAGTCGATGACATTGTGGCTTTTCTGAGATTATTAACGGGGGATAATGTCGAAACGCTTGTTGCCGATGCGTTAGCTACTCCGGTGGGCGACCCGGACTCCCAACCAAAACGAAAGAATTTCGACAAGCGCATCTCCACTGATGATGATTTTGAACTCACCGATCACAATGGGCAGGCATTCCAACTCAGCCAACTTCGCGGGAAAATTGTACTAGTATTTTTCGGCTACACATTCTGTCCTGATATTTGCCCAATGGAGCTGACTGAAATCGCATCGGCTCTGAAATCATTAGATGCTGACGCAGCCAAAATCCAGGCTCTATTCATTACCGTAGACCCACAACGCGATACACCAGAGGTTTTAAAGAACTATGTACAGTATTTTCATCCTGATCTAATCGGATTAACGGGTAGCGTTGATCAGCTTGCCCGAGCGGCCAAGAAATATCATGTCACAATAAGAAAGGAAGATCCCAAGAAAGGCACCAACACGGTAGAACATAATGCCAACCTCTTTATACTCGACCCGGATGGCAATACAGCCGCCGCAGTTCCCTACGGATTTCCGGCTGAGCATATCGTTGTGCAAGTCCAGACAATGATCGAGAACTATGGGCTATAAGCTGCTTACGGAGTAGTTACACATTTTTAAAATTCGTCAGAATGAAGTCCAGTTATCATCTGTTCCAGTTTTCGCACGTTCGTACTGAGCGGGAATAACTTCCGCTTGCCCACTCGAGGGGTGCAGTTCGACGGTGCTATTACGAACCATGCTTGGCTTTAAATTCGTCTTGCAGATTTCTTGCTCTGTATTTAAAGCACCTTCCGATAGTTTAAAAAAGCCCATCAATTCTTGAAGCTTTTGAGCCTGCTCGACCATTAATTCACTTGATACCGCAGTTTCTTCAACTAAGGCGGTATTCTCCTGCACCGCAGAATCGATTTCAGTCAATGCTTTATTGATTCCTTCAACACCTATAGCTTGTTCTTTAGATGCCGTGGCTATTTCAGCGATCGTACTTGATACATCCTGAACGGAGGAAACAATCTTTGTTAGTGCATCACCCGAATCAGTTGCTAGTGTGACACCCTTATCAACCGTTTCGATACTCGAGGCAACCAGCGCCTTGACTTCATTGGCAGCTTTGGCTGAGCGCTCGGCTAGATTTCGTACTTCGCTCGCAACCACAGAAAAGCCTTTTCCCTGTTCTCCTGCTCGAGCCGCTTCGACCGAAGCATTCAGTGCGAGCAGGTTAGTTTGAAAAGCAATTTCATCGATTAGACCTACAATTTCAGAAATCTCGGTGCTACTTTTTTCGATTTCTTTGACTGCCTCAATGGTTAAATCTAATGAGGTTCGACCCGACTCAGCAAATGCAAGTGCCTCATCAGCCCGAGAACTTGCAGATAAAGAACTTTCTGCGTTTAATCTCCCTGTCGAGGCTATTTCTTCCATCGCGCTCGCGGTTTCTTCAAGATTAGTCGCCTGAAGTTCGGTTCGTTGCGCCAGGCTGGTATTGCTTGCTGCAATTTCAGAAGAAACATTAGCAATTTCTAAGGACCCCATACGCACCTCAGCCACTATATGGCTTAGCACCGAGTGCATCGTTTTAGTCGCAGAAGTCAATCGCCCGGTTTCGTCTTTTTTATCACTGTCGACAGGCGGGACTATCAAATCTCCTTCCGCCACATCTTGCACTACGTCAATAACTTTTGAAATGGGCTTAAAAGCATGATGAAGATACCAAGACAAGCCGCCACCGGAAACAAGAATCACTAATATCGTTACGATCCATGAGACCCAGGTAAAATACCGTAGCGTGTTGTAGCTTTCAGTATGATCTGTAGCGCTCACAAGAAAAGCCAGAGGCTCACCAGATACCGAATTAATAGAAGTAAATACGACGGAGTAGGCGTTGTCGTCCAACGTGTAAATTTGGGCTTTCGATTGATTAGCTTCAGGAAAACTTAAGGCAAGTGTATCGTACAAACCGCTGTCAGTAGAGTACTCGACTGCATGATCAAGCCCTACGACACTGATTTCAGAATTATCGTTGAGTTTAAAATCCTCGATAGCTGGCTGGAGCTCCTTGGCATAGAGACCGATCCCAATGGGTTTGCCACGTGAATAAAGAGGAAAAGCCACCACCGCATGAAGCGTTCCATCGACACTACGCTCTATACCTCTTTGTGACTTCTTTTGGTTTAAGGCTTGCAACGCAAGTTTGCTATTAAACGAACCGCCCTGGTCCTGCTGCGATGTATAGACTACTTCTGCGTTTTTATCGAGCAAGACTAGGCGATCAAGAATGCCTTGGCTACTTAATAGATTATACGAAGACAGCCCTGAATCCTGGAGTTCGATTAAATTTTTCTTCTTAAGCGCTTTGAGGGTGTCGCGGTCGCGAGAAAGTGTTTTACTTCCTTCCTGCATCGCGTCAAATTGACTCGCAATAATTTTCTTCCACAGAACGGAGGTTCCAGAGATCCTAGCAGCATGCAATTGGTTCTGCGTCTCGTTTTGAGACATTTTTCCGGCCGTTATCAACGTCGCAGAAATAAGCAACGTTATGACGATCGCTATAATGTTAATCCGTGTCTTTAAACTCATTTCACTCTTCCCTAAGTACCAATTTCACGATTCCCGAGTATTGTAGGAGTCTATTCCTACAAATGGATGTGATAGCGTTTTACTGCGTTAATCAAGATTAACCTAATGGGACAGTATTTTTTAAGTAACATCGAAAAACAAGGAACGATTACCGAAAAAGTCGTAATACTAGAACCTCCGCTAACACCGATTAGCGTGAGCGGAGGTTAGCGCGACAACTGATAAATAATCTCCTTCACTTGTGAGGCGTGAGCCCCAACTTGAACCTGAATTACTCGACTGGATTACCAGCGCCCTTCCAAGCCGGGAAACCAGTCCGGAAGTATTTCACATCGGTATAGCCCCATGCTACGGCTTTCACACTTGCTATCGCACTGCGTAAACATTTTATGCCATTGCAATAAAAAACCACTGTTTCATCTTTTTTTACAACTTCAGCTAGCGTTTCTTCAGTAAGGCTTTTCTTGACATCAATATGATACGCTTCAGGAACACGCCCTGCTTCCCAGTCTTTGTCCTTGCGAACATCGATGAAGGCTACTTCATTTTCAAATAGCTTCATGGCTTCTGCCACATCGATTGTAGTAGCACCGTCTACTGTTAAAGGGCCTTCCACGCTACCCGCAAAAGATACCGTAGCCGTAAGACCAAGCAAAATAGTAACGAGAATTTTTCTCAGATTATTCATAATTGATTTCCTTAATAATTTCAATTTATCGCAAAGAGACCACTGATGTTGCAATCACCGTACACCATTTTGGTTTGCGTCCCACTATGGCTATCGGTCGTATAGAAAATATCTTTATGTGATCAAATATCCATATCATTAGTAATCAATGCTTATTCCTTGATAGGTTTAATTATGATCTGAGTATCTACTTTTAATCATCATGGGATATTCTTGAGCGCGAGAGGTATATAATTAGTAATATTAGGCAGTTCCCTTAATAGATTCAGATGCTAAGGTGGAGTATATGGCACAATCGATTGGGCCAAGTTTACGTAAACACTGGAAACGTATGTCTAATAAACCCGGCGGAAAATGGCTTTTTAGTCGGATTTTAGGCCAAACCGCACCCTACACCGGTAGCGTCGGCGCTAACGTCCTAATGCTATCTCCCGGACACTGTGTCGTCAGTCTGCGCGATCGTCGCAAGGTGCGTAATCACCTCAATTCAATCCATGCCATGGCACTTTGTAATCTTGGGGAAATTGTTACCGGAGTGGCGCTGATGAACAGCCTTCCTGATAAAACTCGGGGTATCCTCTCCAGCTTTTCAATCGAATATAAAAAGAAAGCACGCGGCTTCTTAGTGGCAGAATGTCATTGTGATGTCCCGTCCAATAATGAAGAACGTGAATACGAACTCATAGGAAAGATTCGCAACTCAAACGACGAATTAGTCGCTATTGCCAAAGCGAACTGGCTCATTGGCCCTGAAATACAAAGTGGTAGAACGGATGTCCAACAACGATAGTCAACTTACCCAAATCCTGGGTATTGAGGTTCCGCTAATCTGCGGTGCGATGTATCCCTGCTCAAACCCCGAACTGGTCGCAGCCGTATCAGAGGCAGGAGGCATCGGTATCGTGCAACCTTTAAGTCTAACTTATGTGCATGGATATGACTTTCGAGAAGGACTTCGATATATACGCGGCCTTACTCAAAAACCTATTGGGCTCAATTTAATTATTGAGAGTAGCTCAAAAAAATACCTTGAGCGAGTCCACACGTGGCTGGAGATTGCATTGGAAGAAAAGGTTTCCTTTTTCGTCACAGCACTGGGCAACCCCGACTGGGTAGTAAAAAAAGTCCACTCTTCAAAGGGTATCGTCTACCACGATGCAACCAATAAAAAATGGGCGACAAAGGCTTTTGATGGTGGTGTCGACGGTTTTATTGGCGTCAACAATCGGGCGGGCGGGCACGCAGGTACTCTGTCTCCTGAGCAGCTAATTGAAGAACTAGCCCCTCTAGGAAAACCTGTTGTTTGCGCAGGAGGGATCGGCGATGCAGCGGAGTTTTCCAGAATAATCAAAATGGGGTACTCAGGCGCTCAACTGGGAACACGATTTATTGCAAGCAAGGAATGCTCGGCCCACGCTGACTATAAAGAGGCCATTGTTAGCGCCAGAGAAGATGATATAACCTTGACCGAAAAGATCTCAGGGGTGCCCGTTTCGATTATTAAAACTCCCTATGTAGAGCAGATAGGTACGCATGCTGGCCCCATTGCGAAATGGCTACTGCGCGGGCGAAAAACTAAACACTGGATGCGCAACTTCTATACTTTACAATCTGTCTGGAAATTAAAAAAAGGATCAACGCAAGGCATGAACTACCGGGATTACCTACAAGCTGGAAAAAGCGTCGAGGGAATTAAAAAAGTTCAATTGGTTAGTGAAATAGTTGCCGATTACGCCTCGGTAATAAAGCCCTCTAATCAAGGATAAGCGTTTAACAATGCGCTGTTACATTGCTTACTGTTCCATTACCTTACGACCTGTATTAAGATAGATTCGGCATAAATAGTCTATCTAGGAGCCTGTCCGAGAATAGAGAACCTACTGCGGCAAAGCTGGATTCGGCCATATTTCCCCATGATTTTCGTTAA
>JAUTBT010000870.1:0-10990 GCA_032361225.1 Lepetodrilus schrolli | reverse complement strand
CTTTCGCGAACATTGATGCCGGACCCCCGGGGCGGGATTTGAACCTGGAACCTTGGCTCCGAAGTCCAACTGTTCTAAACTCTTAAGTTTGAATATTGTACAAAAAAATGGGGAACTGGTATCCTAGTCTAATTAACGAGTGTCCTATTGCCCTAATACTCACCGGTCTGTTGAACAGCATCACCAAGACCTAGACTTGTGTGTATGTGTTGTGTGTTGTGTTTTGTGTGTTGTGTATCTATGTGTTGTGTGTATGTGTTGTGCGTGTGTTGTGTGTCCTGTGTGTGTCTGTTGTGTGTGTGTTGTGTTATGTGTGTGTATGTGTTGTGTGTTGTGTTATGTCAGCATCACCAAGACCTAGACTCTAGGAGTGTCGCATGTTTAAGGAGCCGCTGGATTTGTATTTTAGTGAAGTGATTTAACCATTTTGGATCCTTTGCTTCCAAGGTCTGGGGAGATGCCGCCTCTCAGATCTTCTACTCACTGGGGCCGGCCTGGGGAGGACTACTCACAATGTCCAGCTACAACAAATTCAAGAACAACTGTTACAGGTATGTATGCTTATTCGTTCAATTCTAACCTAAGATTGGCATTAAACATAATAATAATATTATTAATAATGTACACATTAATATTGCGCTAACAACGTTTGAAACTTTGCTCATATTATTACCCCGGTCAATGGATCTGTGTGCCCTCGTTTCCTTCTCAAATCCCGTAGGAGTATACACGGTCAATATGTACCATGCATCAGATTGGCATTAAACATAATAATAATAATATTGCGCCAACTCAACGTTTGAAATCATGCTCATATTATTACCCCGGTCAATGGATCTGTGTGCCCTCGTTTCCTCAAATCCCTTAGGAGTATACACGGTCAATATGTGTCATGTGCCCATGCATCAGATTGCTGTGAATTTCAATGCTGCACAGTGTTATTAACTGATTTATAATGTCATACTAAGGAAATAAGTATGTAATATAATGTTACGGTATTCACATTTCCGTTCATTGCACATTCCGTTCAATTTAACTGCCTTTGTTGTCCATATTCCTTCTCATTGTGCAACCTAATCATAGTTCTATGTCTATATATAAGATAATAATGTGCATTTTCAATATTAAATTTAGCTTTCATATTGTGTTAATACCATGTATGATATACGAGTTCTCACTTCGCAGAGACGCTATCATCGTAGCTCTTATCAACTGTGGAACAAGTATCTTTGCTGGGTTCGCCATATTCTCCCTCATAGGGTTCATGGCCTACATCACCAATCGCCCCGTGGATCAGGTGGTGGCCCAGGGTGAGAGCATGTTATAGGTCACACCCACCACAGTTGTAACATGTTATAGGTCACACCCACCGTAGTTGTAACATGTTATAGATCATACCCACCACAGTTGTAACATGTTATAGGTCACACCCACCACAGTTGTAACATGTTATATGTCACACCCACCACAATTGTAACATGTTATATGTCACACCCACCACAGTTGTAACATGTTATAGGTCATACCCACCACAGTTGTAACATTTTATATGTCACACCCACCACAGTTGTAACATGTTATATGTCACACCCACCACAGTTGTAACATGTTATAGGTCACACCCACCACAGTTGTAACATATTATAGGTCACACCCACAACAGTTGTAACATGTTATAGGTCACACCCACCACAGATGTAACAAGTGATAGGTATTACCCACCACAGTTGTAACATGTTATATGTCACACCCACCACAGTTGTAGCATGTTATAGGTCACACCCACCACAGTTGTAACATGTTATAGGTCATACCCACCACAGTTGTAACATGCTATATGTCACACCCACCACAGTTGTAGCATGTTAAAGGTCACACCCACCACAGTTGTAATATGGTATAGGTCACACCCACCATAGTTGTAACATGCTATAGGTCACACCCACCACAGTTGTAAAATGTTATAGGTCACACCCACCACAGTTGTAACACTGTAACACGTTTGTGTTCATAACGGAGTGCGTACTGTTATAGTTCAGTATGAGATGTCGAACGAAGAGTCTAATAATATGGCAGTGTGGTAGTGCACCGTTTTGGGAATGTGTATGTGAAACAAACATTGGGGGGAAAAAGACGCCAGAGGATCTAGTTTACAGATATCCTCTACAGTACCAGTATTGTAATTGGTGTATTCGATCTACATGTATTTACATGTATTTAGAATTACTTGCAAGCTAAACATGTGTGTGTGTGTGTGTGTGTGTGTGTGTGTGTGTGTGCGAGTTGTGTGTGAGTGTGTGTGTGTGCGTGTGTCTTTGTGTCTGTCTATCTGTATGTGTGTGTGTGTGTGTGTGTGTGTGTGTGTGTGTGTGTGTGTGTGTGTGTGTGTGCACGCTATCTTGAAATAAAGCCATCTTCAAAACCACCTTTAGATTATTTTTCATAATATCTTATGAGGATATATTGAATTGTATTGCAATCATCTACAGCATCTCTCCTAACGCAGGTCCTGGATTGGCGTTCATTGCTTACCCAGAAGGCATTGCGCGACTTCCGATCTCGCCATTGTGGGCCTTCCTGTTCTTCTTCATGCTGTTAACGCTAGGGTTGGACAGTCAGGTTAGTTGGAACAACAACAATAATAATAATAATACTACTACTAATAATAATAATACAATTTAATAATAAATTAATAAACACCCCACACAACCTCACTAGATTTTAACCCTATAGGTGATAGGTGAGATGTGGCCCTCGTGCACATTCACAACTTTCTACAAACTATTCTGCACCCCAACTTGTTTAAATTACTGTATCCGCCCCTGATTTTATGTTGTCCTCTCACTATTTACAAATTCCTGAAATGTTTTTAAATATTTTAGAAAATAGTGTAAATTTCCCAGTTTCTCTCATTATATTTTAAACAAAGCCTCAAAAATTTCGTGAGGAAATAAAACAATTCATTTTCCTGGGAATCTAATACGAGACCATATTAAGGACTCTCTCATCGCGATTTGTTATTATTAAACATAACGATCCGACACGCACTTACAATCTAGAGCGGCATGTGGACGTGCGAGCTTCTAGAAACGATACTCTGCAAATGGTCTCATTTCTGACCAATAGAAATCTGTCTTTCAGTTCGTGATGATGGAGACAGTCATCAGCGCCATTACTGACTGTTTCCCGAGAGTTCTCAGGAAGAAGAAAATCCTCTTCACTCTCTTCTGCTGTCTGGTCGGGTTCCTGCTGGGCTTACCTCAAGTCACCAAAGTATGGTCATACTGTCCTGACCTGCGTCTATAATGTGATCAGTCGGCTCAGCCCAGCCCAGCCTTGCTCACCCATTCCTTGAACCGTTACAACAAAACATTGGACAGTTTACTTTATCAACCTCATGTATAGTGTCTCATATTGTGTCGAGCATATAGAGTGTTAATGAAACCTAAACGGCAGCACTTGGTCAGGTTTATAAATGCGAATTAAAGATAGTTGTTAACCCTAGCGATGTAGGTAATTTCCAGTACCACTGCTAGTAAGATTGATGAATACTGTGAGTAATACAGCTTTCAAATTGAAATTGTCAGATTCCTGGATATTGCCAGTAAGATTGCTGGATAACAATGGATATACATTACATATGTTCTAGATATCACTACTATCATCATCGTGTGTATCACGCGGGCTACTATGACACTCTGCTATTAGTCATTACGTTACTGTATCTGTGGAAAACATTTCTATTGTCGCGAGTTTGTCAGTTACGGTCTTCGGAATGGTGGTAGCGCCGTACAGTGGAAAAACAAGCACTTCCACCAACATTTTCGAACGGAACCAATCAAAATCGTCACACGCGGACATGTCTCCTATTTATATAGAGACATAATTAATGGCCTATGGCGTAATCTTTAGCAGAGTGGTAGAGTATACCGTATGTTACACTAACACACATGATATTTCCAGGGAGGTATATACCTGCTGACATTGGAAGACTGGTACTCAGGAAGTTACAATCTCATGGTAATGGCGATCTGCGAAATCATCTGCATCATGTATGTCTACGGTAAGAAGACGTCAGAGTTGTACAAGAATTGTATCAAGACGCCGTTGGTTTTCTTAATCTTTTTTTTAATTTCATTTTTAATTTTGTATTTTTATTGGGGTTTTAAGTCGTTTTCAAGATTAATTCACTTATTTTTCTTAATCTAACATATTTCACACAGGTAGTTGATTGCATACAATTAAAAAAGATATGTATTATTTGGAAATGTAGCATAAACCACTTAGTATGTTTTTATGACGCTGATACAAAATGTACATGCATCTCTCATAGCAAAACATATCACGGATCTTAGAAGGACACCTGGGCATCGGGTGTCATGGAGGTTTACTATGCAGGACACCCAACTATCGATGAGGCGACTTCTGAAAGCTGGGTGTCCTGCACAGGAAGCCTCCAGGCCACCCGATGTTCATATGTCCTACTAGGATCCTGGAGTGATTCGTAAAAACGGACATGTAATATGTTCAGATATGCTATCTGTCTGTGGTAACCGTGACATGATAAATTAATGGGACATCATTGCATCGATAATGGGATCTGGAATCGGCTTTAGTTTACAGACAAATATCCTCTGTTTTTTTCTTCTTCAGGATTTAGGAATTTCTGCAAAGATATTGAGATGATGATAGGATTCCAGCCTAACATCTACTGGCTGTCGATGTGGGTGTTCATTACTCCTGTATGCAGTGCGGTAAGATGAACCAGGTCTTCACAGGATGACATAAACATATTTCCATACATAGGAGGGTTGGGTGGTAGAGCGTTGGCCTTCGCAATGACATCATTGCCTGATTTTACTAGGCATTAAACCTATTCCCTGAATATTTTCTCCGAATTTTATCTTAAGATAAATGCTGTATTACCCCAAGGGAATTATTTGCACATTACAGAGGTAAGACTTCTTATAATAATGTCCGTGTTTCAGTTCATCGTGATAATGTCCGCAGTGAGTTACGTGCGTGCAGGATATGGAGACTACACTTTCCCCGAGTGGTCCCAGGCGCTAGGATGGCTGATGGTTGTCACGCCTCTGTTCTGGATCGCCTTGGTGATGGTCATACAAATTATACGCTTCGGACCGGTAAGTGAATGCAACATGTGCTTAGAGCTGCTACGGCGCAACAAAGGGATATAACCAGACGTCTGCTTCAGTGTCATATATAGCCTGATTCCAGTTTCGAGAGGATAAATAAGTTCAATAATCACGACTAAGCAGTATCAATGGTCTCGTATTTTTCGTAAAATCGCTATGGTCAAATTGCAGGTAAAAGCGTTCATGCCCACTCCCGATTGGGGCCCGGCGAATCCTGAAGACAGAACCGGAAGATATGCAACGACGATAGTCGCATACGACAACGAGAAGGAGCTTTCGTACGTCGTTACGGATCCTGCAGAGGAGAAGATGAGACTCCCGCCATACGCTAACGAAGGAGCAGACAACCCCGCCTTCTTCTCGGAGAGACTGTAAATGCAGCCTCGACATCCATTGGAAATATCAGATCGAAGCTCTTATTCTGCGCATGACATGTTTTCATGCCATTTCCGGAAAGTAAAATTGTGGGAGTGATTCAATGCTAAGCGAATCTTCACATTCCATTTGATGTTATTCAATTTAATGGAAAGATAGCTGAAGAGGAAGAATTGGATATGCCAAAATGTCATTTCTTTCTACTCATACGGATTCATCATGCGCTGGTTGTGCTTTCATGGACCAACACTGGGAACTAGCGTACCTTGAAGTGTAAATATACTAACTAGTGGTTGGAAATACCCAATTTTAAAAAGGTATCAGTCTCTATCGAAGGTGTTATAATCGAATCAACACAATCTTCTGAGCAATTGTGATCATAACGTTGTATATTTTTTATGGAATCATTTTTTACTGAACGATCGCAAACATCATATGTCATACATATTCAGTTTTCTATTCCAGGACGATTGTGAATATCGCGAAAACCATTGGTTATGGTTATTCGTTTAATCCAAGTTTACATTACATACAGTGTATGCTGATCGTGCTCTGCTTGTTCTTGTAGCTCTTTCGAGATTTTCTTGAGCTGAACCTCTACTCTATTAATACTAATTAATCTCATTTTAATGTGAATGTATACATTTTGCAAATAATAGATTAATTTGTTGTAAACATAAAATTGCACCTCTTCTAAATAACTAAATGTTTCACAAGCATAATAATATATACATGAATGGGTTTCAAGTTCAATACTATATTACCGTGTCTATGAGTTATTATTGTTTATATATTTCCGATTATTATTTAACGTAGGTGTACATAGTTTGGTATTCAGGAATACTCAACTCTGTGATATGTTCTCAAAGGAGAGATCCAATACATTTATAGTATAAATACCAAGTTCCATTCATTGCGGATTCCAAAGCTCCGCCTAACATAACAATTACGAATGAGAGCTTAGCCTACATATAGGCCCTATTTTGACGCTATCCTATATTTCATCATGTATTTCAGACGTAGACTTCCTGGGTAACGTTTCGCAAAGCTCTCTTATCCACTATGAGACCATAGCGCTCTCGTACGTGCGAGATCGCCATGCGTAAGAGATGTAAACGATAGCACGGTATTATATTATATTAAAGAATAAATACCTGCTGATGGAGAGTGGGATTCTACATCTCGCAGATACAAGCATTACCATGGTATCCGTTTAATAATAATACTGAGAAGATTTATATTGCGCCAAATCCAGTCAATGGATCTGTGTACATTCAATTTCATTCTCAACTCCCTGCGGAGTATACAACCCAAGCTGCCGTTCAGGGCGCTTCAAGGTTATCATTCACATGTCCATTTCATCCTCCCGGGTACCCATTCTCTTCTGGATGAACCGAGGCATTATCGAACTCAGTTTTTTCAGCCTGTGAGTCGGTGTAGGGCAGGAACAAATCCGAGATACGATCGGTCATTCACCCACAAACCAACCGAGCTCGAATGTGCTTCACTTTAACCTGATCGGCCAGGCGTGCAATGCACCAACTTCAACAAGTATTTTATTACTAAAGGACTTTATTATTTTAAGTCGTATACTTGAAATCTATAAAATAAGTCGTACACTTGAAATCTAACTATCAAACTCCGATGTATGGAAATAGGAAATGGAAATTTTGATTATAGATTTCGTTCACTGTATAATAATTAACGGTGGAAGGCGACTATAAAACCATATGAACCTACTACAAAAAATGCAAGTGCTCAATGTTACATTTGTACGACTGGTAATAAGGCCATCGTTACTTGATTCCCTGGTTTACAGAACGGCTGACCCGATTTTTTCCACATTGAACATAAAAATCATTATTTTTATTATATTCCGTCTTTAGAAAAGTATAATATTCTTTTTTTTTGGTGAACGAACAAGACGTATTAACCATCATTGAACACTATGCTCAAGACAACTGTGTGCACTAACTTTACCTTTTCAACTCCCTGTGGATAATACAATACAAGCTGGGTTATTTTTTTCCAGCCCTTGAATGTATTTTAACCAGAGACAGCTATTTCACTTTTAGTTATACAATAGATATAAACACATATTTTACAACATTTTTCGAGATTTATTTTAGATTTATTTATTTTAAAGATAATATGAAATAAATAATATAAATTAATATGATTTTGTTGTATCGTAACTGTATAGATGTATGCAAATGTACACATACACACACAGACAGACACACACACACGCACACACACACACACACACACACACACACACACACACATACACACACACGCACACACACATACAAACACACACATTTGAATATGAAGGATGAAAATATCGACGTTTCATCAACAAATTGTTGTATGAGAGAGAGAGAGAAAAGAGAGAGAGAGAGAGAGAGAGAGAGAGAGAGAGAGAACGTATGTGGGACAGTATTACGATAAGTGTATACTTGTCTCACAAGGAGGATGTGTAAGCCATGGCCGAATATCTTACGCTATAGAAAATATTGACGCACATACACATCAGCTGAAAAACCGGTATAACACTACCTTCAGTCACGTTGTCGCCTAAATACTGGTATATCACTATGAGAAGCCGTTATAAATACCATTGAATGCACTGTAATGCGTGACGCACTATTATGCAAATGATTGGTAGTGTAACCATTCCTTCGCGTATAGCATAATGTAATATCTAGCTCAATCGATGCCCGGTCGTTCGCCTTGCGTTTGTTGGCCACAAACGTACATTGTGTATACTAGTAGTCCTTAAGGTAAGGGCTGCATTCATGGTAGCAGAGGAAAACAAACTATAGCGGTAACGCCAGCCTGCGTGTCGTGACAGTGATGAATACGACATGCATGAGTTACATTGAAAGCAGGAAAAAAACAATGTGCACTTCATCGTACCCAGGGTCGTAGCTAAGTTTTTGTTCCTTGTGTGTGTTGGGGGGGGGGGGGGGCCAATGTTCTGGGAAAAAAAAGTTCTGTTTTCTAAATGGAGTGCTCAGAGATGCAATATCCTGCACTATTTGGGTTAACATTAGTAGTAGGCCTGCATTTCTAATAATTATAAATACAATGTGTGTGTGTTTTTTTTCCCGCTGCTATATTTGGATAAAACAGCCATTTTCCAAGTGTGTTTTTTCTATCGTTAGTGTGACTTCTAATTCAAAATTTAGATAATTATAATTATCACGGGCATATTATTAATGTGCATGTATAATATCAGTTATCCCCCATCCCCCCCCCTCCCCCTCCCCCTCCCCACTCCCCCCCCTCCCGGTTAGCTACGGCGCTGGTACCTGCAGTCAAACACACTGGGTATGTGTATGCATGTAGGTATGTGACGTCTCTCTCTCTTCTCTCTATCTCTCTCTCTCGCTCTCTCTCTCTCTCTCTCTCTCTCTCTCCGCTTTAGATCTTCGTAAGAAATCCACCTATATATTAACATTAATTTCTGCCTGATGTGTGGATTCTTATAGCAGTATGCTATTGCTTCTCATCTCATAGGTAATATATGTTACCACATGTATGTGTGATACATACAACCAACCAGGATTACATAACATGACGCCGGCGTGATGTTGCATGACACTACCAGTTAAAGATTTGCACGTCAAATTTAACTCGAGCAAGTCCTCGGAGAGCCAGGACATGATGATCAAAACACAATGGCAACCTTGTCATCGAATACCTGGTGTGCCTACTGACGTGTATCATATGAACATTTCATTGTCTGGGACAAGGAGTGTGTATGCAAAAGTGTATTCAATACGACCTCAACTAGTCACGTGACTTGTTTCTTGTATCACGATTGGTTATAAACTTCCATGGATAGCTTTAGATCCAGTTCAGCAGTTGGACATTGATAGGATTCCCTGAAATCAAATATGGCAAACGAGGTAGGAATCCACGAATACTTTTTACTTTTCATTTATTTAGTTTAACGTGTTGATATTATTTATTGTTATTTGTTTACCTTTTGGTTACACTTTACAGAAGTTATTGTCACATATTTAACCATTTTACAAATATCGCTTCTCGAAGTGGGTGTTGGATGTGGTGTTATATAAACTTGCACGCTATGCGCACCTCTATAGCTCATGTGCATTGAGATGAATTCAGGTTTTACCTCCCAACTTTCATGTTAACGCTTTTGAGACGCCCATCGTGAGCTGCCATATGCCATCTTGGCTTATATAGGAACTTGGTCTGACTTGCCACTCTTCTGGTAACTTTAATGTAAGAACATGTAACATATTACTCCGCAGATGTTATGAGTTTCTCATTCGTTTGACGATCCCATACTGATGTGTATAACATTGGACAAGCGGGAATAGTAAGAATGGCAATTATCGTGGGAAGATAATAATGTGTCAACAGTGTGTAGCAATGTATCTATGGGAAAGAATAAATACATACGGTTAGGAACATAAAGTCAGTCATAATAGGTCTCTTACAACTTGAATGCTAGTTCAGATCAAATTGAAGACAGTGAAGCATACTATAGAACGAATAGCAGGTAGATTATCTTTCATATTTGTAAGTGTTCGACGAGACGTGAAAATCCAACCTGGACCTTACAATAAATTAATCTTGGAATAAAGGTGGCATAGTTGTTTTAACTATATTGCAATAATGCGAAATAGATTAGTACGCATAGCAGTTATATTTTCTTTCATATTTGTAAGTGTTCGATTAGACTTGAAAAAAACAACACACCTTACATCATACTTCCTTTGGACACAATGTTTCAACTATAGATTGCAAACTTTGCGATAGGAGAACCCGCGATAATAGCAGCTAGCGTGGTCAGACATGTTTACTTGAGGATACATACTGTAGGATGGGGGACACACAGACCTAACCAGTTCACCACGTACAGCCTGGCAGTTTAAGGTGTTTTCCATCAATCATTCCGTCATATTGTCAGAACCGGGAGGCCAAATGTGTTGTAAACACGGATTACATGAGGTATGGCTATGGCCATGCGCGTATAGCTTAGTGCTGGTACCACGCATGTTTATGCTTGCATTTATGTTTGTTATTTCTGCGATATGCGTTCGCAAGACGGTAGTCAGTAATTTAACTTTCTTCATGCTGGTGGTAAGCGGAGATTCCTTAAAGAACACATTATGCCTAATCCAACAAGGAGAGGATTGCTGTTAATTGTAAAGATAACTTTGGAAGAGTGGTGACGTTTATACAGCGGGGGTGTGGGTCGAGCGCGTGGGGAGGGAACGACAGTGGGGGTGTGGGTGGGTATGAGTACTGCTGGTATGAGTACGCCTCTTCTTCTATATAAGTATAAGCTATTACCAGCTTGCATGGTCCACTGGAGTAAGATCATGTATACAGGCTGAAGCTTTCAACACACAAAGTGATGTCCTTATTGTTGTCTCTCAGAAATCAATCAATTACAGCTACTACATTATTACAGCAGG
>JAUTBT010000869.1:0-10990 GCA_032361225.1 Lepetodrilus schrolli | reverse complement strand
AGACCAAGGATGATAACTGCATTGCCACTCTACAGACATCGCATCCTATCAATATCGCGTCAGAAAGGAAACTTTCGAGAACATTGATGCCGGGCCGCCGGGGCGGGATTTAAACCTGGAACCTTGGCTCCGAAGTCCAACTGTTCTACCACTGCACTACCACCCACCCCTTATAGCTATGTAACATACATATTAAAAAATAATAAAATATGAAAATATTGAAAACCAGTGGGATATGTAGCTGGTTACCCAATACACGTGTGTAGACAAATAGCATGTACATACATTTGACCATGACATATGCGCTCCGACAGACACCCTAGCGTGTACACACACACACAAACATGTGTATAATATAGAGTTGGAAAACGAATATTTGCGAATAAATACTAAATTACGAATATTAGAATAGTAAAACAGCATTCGAATATTCGAACACATTTGCAGAAGAGTTGTAATCCCTTTGAGATCTTATTTCAATGTTATTGCTCAATATCTAGTCAGAAAACGCAACAATGGAAATTTACTGGCCGTGCAATCGAAATGTGTGATGATGATTTCTTTATCGATAGGGCGATAATATGACCGGAAATGTCACTTTGTAGCACATTATACCATCGAGTGACCGGTTTTCGTGGTATTGAGGTTCGAAACGAGCTGCGCGCAATCTATTGACGATTGTATTGAAATTATAATCTTAAACGGTAAGAACACTCACTTCCTAGTTCTTTTATCACAAAACAGTTACAGGTTGCTGTTAGGCGAAATACTCTCGTATACAAATTACGGCTCGCTGGCGAGTTCGTATGCATCAAGTATTCTTAGAAAATGTCTAAATAACATTTAACATCTTAATTTACTTTAATCTAATATGCATGTACAATGTTGTGCATGTATAAATGAGCAGGTTGCCAACTAGTACTTTTGCATCGACACCGGTTGTAGAATATTATCTTTAACGTTAAAATGGCGGTCCCTAATTGTAACAATTTACTGGATAGGTACGATTGGTAGAAAGATGAAGGTATAAGCATGTGTTTGTCGGTTGTATTAGGATATTGGTTGAATATAAGTAGGTGAATTTCGCATTTTGCCGCCGTCGTTGGTCAGGGATCGTATCACTGTAGTGTTAATTTTATGCCCACAGGCAAACTTTGAAGTTAAAAAGACGGTTGTAATTTTTAGAGAATAATCATGAAAACATTATTCAGATCTTTGCAATATGCCATTCTACTCGAATCTACTTGTAATGGGGATCTAGTAACTTCAATTTCAATATATGTACGAAAAGTGTCAATATAGCGTGATTTCCCTATGGAAGCGCTAGTCAGCATAGTCAAGGGAGACAACCGGTTATTGAACAGCTATTCGAGTTCCAATACATCTTGATATGATGATTCTAGTTTAGTTTAAAATACATAGTATCAGAGGGTGATCTACATGAAATTGTCATGCATGTAGTTATATAAGTGCTTGCTTGTACCAGTAAATCGGTCGTATATTACAATTAATCACTGGTTATAAATATTTTGTTTCTAATTTTTAAAAGGAAGAACTAAAAGTTATTTTAACACGGCCAAGAAGTTTGCACTATAAAAATAACTTGCGAATGTAATTTTCCACTGGGACCAAAAGATAAAATTATTGGTACGTGCTGATATTCAATGACCACATATGAAATTCATCGCGCCGATTCCCTGTAGGTAATACACTGATACTATTTTGAGATATCAATTCTATAGGAGTTAATCCCAGTCTGATACAGCCATAGGGGTGTACTTGTAGCTAGAAACTGGGCTATTGAATTTACAACGTGCACTATAGCAGATAACGTATGGAGTACGTATGTATGTGCGTAGGCCAATACGTCACACGTTCGTGGAGAATGTGAAAGGGATAATCATGTCCACTTCCCATTTGACTGACAGAACTGACAAAAGTGTGTATCCTTTGTGCGATTGCAATATCTGAATCAGTAGGTCGTACAGAAAAGTTTATTAATTATGTCTCAGTGTTAACGTAATGTGTGTCCGTATACGTATACAGTCGGGCTCCATGTATGCGTAAAATGGAGCATATCGAAGCCCTTCCCGGCAAACACGGCTGGTACTGACAGACCAAGGACTCGCAAGCAGCAGTTAATAGTATAACGTTTTTCGTCACGTTTTTTCTCCGTGTTCTATAACAATGCATTCTGTAATATATACGCATATGAAAACGGAGACATGGCTATTTACTTAACGAATATCCATACACAGACAGCCCGGACGCTTACCAGGGCCCATGTTCCCGAAGCTATCGTATACGTAACGCCATTGTTAAGCCTTCGTGGAGGAACTAAATTTGTAATTTGTATTTGGTGAAGTGACGATAGTCATATCTGACCCATGGCATATATAGCATTACACGAATTTTGTGATTTTTTATCTTTGTTGATCTAGTTACTAACTTAATTTGCATATTAATTCAACTGTAGAGCACGTCAAAACACAACTATTGAGTAGTAATATGTTGTTGTATCTTGTTTGGTTAGAATATAGTTCATTTCCTCCTACCTCGAACAAACTGTATAATATTATGTCCCCAAAGTAGTATTTTAAAAAGACTTTAAAACCATACAATCACATATCAAGTTGTCGTTTTGCACGGATTTGGAGTTTAAAATGCAAAGTACATGCACTTAGCATGCATATAACAGCTTTTGTAACTCCAAATATATTTTCACCGCTTTAGGATAGGTAAAATTCCATTGCAGTTTACATATCCGGTAAAACCCGAATAATGTACAGTAATATCTCAATTTCCTATAATCTAATAGACTAAGGGGGATAACTCTAATCATTGAACACCGTGAAAGTAACCTTTCACGACCACTGGTACCATTATAGCTACGTAACATACATATTAACAAATAATAAAACATGAAAATATTGAAAACCAGTGGGATATTCATGGAAAGTAGCTGGTTACCCAAGATACTTGTGCAGACACATCACATACGTTCAAAATATGTTTGACAATGAAATATGTAAACAAACCCGTGACTGTATGCCTTTAATGGAATTATTAGTTTTAGTTAAGTCAGCTGTCGCATGAATTTTTATAATATTATACAGTAAAGTCCTAACGGTGTGCATTCTCTCCTGACAAAGCACATGCACTCACTAAACAGACAAACGGAAACGAGTTGGGGACTAACCGCTGTTGGTAGAGCATGTCGCTAGATAGTTACGCTGACAGTTTGAATTCGTTCTCTTTCTAGACGGCAATCTCGTGCTTTGCTATTGATTCTAAACGTCAGGGGGGTAGCTTGGTTTAAATTAATGTGTAGGCCAAATCATCAATGGCAATGCTAGGGGGGTCTGGGGGTTGTCGGATGTGTCACTGTGGTTAAACTTTTGGAAAAAGCGTAAGCTACGCCCCTGAACGTGACATTGTAATACACCACCAATTCACTTTTAGCAGAATTACTGCTTTGCTACTGCATCAATGTTTGCGAAAGTTACATTTCTGACCTGAGCATGATAGGATGCGCTGTCGTACTGTGGTTGGTCTGTCAGTACCAGCCGGTGCTCGCAAGTTCACTGCAACATTCAGCGTTACGAACGTTACATCTTTCCTCCTGCCATAAACTGACAAGCCGTGATATGTGAAAGAATCTTGAAAGCGGTTCTAAACCCCAATTTAAAAAAATATATATATATATAATAACAATAATAACAATCTTGTCTACATATATATGTTTGACCTTCAAACTATTCCTTTCACCATGAATAATGTACACCTGTTCCCTCGTGCGTTAATGTGACGCCGTTGTAAAACACATTTTTACGACATCCAGATATCCTTGAGAAACAAAGGCCTGTTGTCACTGAAAGTCGTTGTTGGGATATCAGATATATAGCATGTCACAGATCACACGTTGGTTTAAGCCGGCTGACAGCTGAGGTTAACTAAGTGCCACTACAAACCAATGGAATATGGTAATTGCGACACAATAACCAAAAATGGCCTGCGGTACAGGAATTGAATGAATTAGTGGTTTACGTCGCAGGGGGAACATTTCACTCATATGCGACGACTACATTTATTTTACAGAATAATTACTAATTAGACTTGCAAGGTTACAGGAAATACTCGTTCTTGCAGTACGTTCGTAAATCGATGCTCCGAGATTACGAAACTTTTTTTAAAAATACGAGTTCATTCTCCTCGTAATTTGTTCACAAATCCCAAAATAATATTTGAGCATGGGCATGAAATCGGACTCGAATGTGAGTAAGTGTATACTACGAAAGGCATGCACTATAGGCATGTACTAAAGGCATGTGTACAAAAGGCATGTACTAAAGGCATGTCCGAAGCAAAATTGATACATCCAACATAAAATAAACTTAAGTATGAATGGCAACATTTATTTATTTAATTTCATAGTACTTGCACATAAACTTAAATGGTTGCTGTACAATATGTGTAGTTGACAGAAGCATTTTTTCACATGATCTTCTAAGTTTATATTCTAAGCTATATTCCATTACATTCAATATTATATATATTTTTGATGTGTGGGATCCAATGTCTTAAATGTTCATTAATACCACTATTTTGTAGGACCAAATAATTGTTTACATGTTTTTTTTCTAATAAGTAGGATAAATGTATGTACAGTACAATTCATAATAGGCAGTGTGTGTGTGTGTGTGTGTGTGTGTATGTGTATGTGTATGTATGTGTGTGTGTGTGTGTGTGTGCATGCGTGCATGCGTGCGTGTGTGCGCGCTGTGTATGTGTGTGTGTGTGTGGGCGACTCAAATGCTCATTTCACAAAAAACAAAAGTTAAATTTGAGAGAAAACTTTAGATCTGATTTTAATTAGTTGGGAGATATACCAAAGATTAAATGATGAAATGATGAAATCAGAGAGCACCAAACATAAACTACATCCTGTAGAAATAATAACTTTCTTTTTTAATCGAGATTTAGCACAACTCTTCAAGATTCTTTCACTTATATCACTGCCTGTCAGTTTAGGGCTAGAGGAAAGACCAAGGATGATATTCTTGTAAGCTAGGAACATAATTATATTGTTATTGAATATTTACAATATTGGCATAAAACAGAAACCTGGTATCTGTAAAGGTTATATTTTATGTTGTTCAATTAAAGAGTTATTTTGTTTTATTTACATCACTGTGGTAGTATTTCACCTAGATACATATGCAAACAATTAAATTGTGTTCCATCATGCAGTGAGTACTTAAAAGCAACACATCTATAGCAATGATACAAAAATAAATGCAAGATAATGTCAGAATTAATTTGTCTTTGTATTGTATTGTGGATCAATTCCAATGCCACAAAATTTCTTCAGCATTGGAGCAGCTTTCTCAGGAAATATACTGGAGAAAAAAAATAGAGTTAGTGAATTATTGTGTTACGTGACAGCAGGAATCTTTCACATTAGTGATGATACGTATTTTTGTACAATTGAATATACATGTAGACAGCATCAATAGCGTGTGTAAGTGGGTCAAATTCTATTTTTAGACATATCTGGTTTAATGATTCTGCATGGTGACATTGAAAAATGGCCTTTAAAACCAGTTGGAAACTTACTGTCCTAGCTTGAAGAACAACCACATCCTCCTTGGTACATAGACAACCTTCTCTCCTCGTAACATTCCATCAATGGCTCCCAAAGCCGTTTCCTTAGGCGTCAACAGTGCACTGAATCTGGAGGATCAGCCAGAGGAAATAGACTTACTGGTCAGGATTAATATATTGAAAAGTAATCTTTCTATATTGTAGTCTATCTGTAGTATATCTCAACATTATGCATCAGTAACTAAAATATCAATAGTTTTCAATTTTATAATGAAGGAGAGATTAAATCTTGAAAGTGGCTTTAAATCCCAATTCAACCAACCAACCGATAGACCAAGGATGATAACTGCATTGCCATAATACAAACAGTGCATCAAATCATGATTGCATCAGAAATGGAACTTTCACAACATTGATGCCGGGCTTCCAAGATGGGAGTTGAACCTGGGGCCTTTGGCTCCAAGTCCAATGTTCTACTCTTGTGCTACCAGTGCCCCAAATATTGTTTAAATCAAAGTAATGTTCTATGGCCAGGGTCTAGTTGCACAATGCTCTTGTAGGCTACAATAGTTGTAGGAACTTACAACTGCCGTTACAATAGTTGTAGTGCTGTCTTATTCAGATAGCCTACAAGAGCTTTGTGCAACCCAATTCCAATTGTAGAAGACTCTTCTATTGTAGCGCTAGAAGAGCGTCATACAACTGGACCCAGGAAGACAACGTACCTATCTTTGGGGTATTTGCAGAGTCCTGTGTCCACAAACAGTGGGCATACACATGTGGTGTGAATGCCAGATTTTCCAAGCTGGTCTAGTTCCTCTGTCAGAGCTTCTGTGAATCCAAACACAGCATACTTGGAGGAGCTGGAACCATACAGGTCATGTGACTAATTGATACATAGGGTGTATCAGAATAATACCTGTATTTCCAGTAACCCGACCAACCCCATTGACTAAAATGAATGAATTAATTAGTGCTTTACATCGCACAGGGAATATTTTACCGATATGATGAAGCATGCGACCCTAAATACATTTTAAAGATTTTTTTTTATTTTTAAATTTCTTTTTTATGAAACCGACCCTCGACACTTGTCTTTGAATAAAATGTTTGCCTACCTATACCTACCATATTTTGAAAATTAACGTTACCAGAAACACACTTATTATTAATTTTGATTTGAACCCGGGGACTTTGGCTCTGAAGTCCAAATGTTCTACCATTGTGCAACCCCCCCCCCCCCCCACCACCACAAATGTTAGATGGTAGCACCTGTAGTCCACCATGAACGCTGTTCCTGACTTTGCGGAAGAAGAAGCTATATTCATTATAAATCCTTTGTTGGCTTCTATCATGGTTGGCAAGAATTCTCGAACAGTCTGTCAATAAATTGTCATACAAATTAAAAAATAACGTTTAAACAAAAATCATTTAAGATACAGTATGTAGGCCTGGGCAAGGATTTTTATTTACACACACACACACACACACACACACACACACACACACACAAATGTGATCATTGGATGAACACTTTACGATTTACGGTAATACATCGTAAGGTGTCCCATTGTCAAATTTGAAAAATTACACATTTTATCATTTTTGCAATGATATAAATTACACATTTTACCATTTTTGCAATGATATAATTAATTATATCAAAATGGTAAAATGTGTCATTTTTCAAATTCGACCATGGAACATATATCATTACAAAAATGGTAAAATGTGTCATTTTTCAAATTCGACCATGGAACATATATCACTGCAAAAATGATAAAATGTTAATTTTTCAAATTTGACCATGGGACATGAAAAATGGCATTTATGGACATATAAATGTGGACAAATGGAAGATTACTGTTATATATGTATAATGCAACAAGTTTTTATAGAGAGTGATTAATTATTTTAGTTTTTATTTGATTTTTAGTGAAATGTGAAATGTCATCAAAGGGAAGTAACTCTTGCTATGTAAATAAAACTAACAATTTAAACATAAAAAACACATTATCATCATTAAAAATGATCTTATCAAACAGGGATTTAAAATCATAATGTAAGCTTTAAAATAGTAGTACTGATCAACAAATACTCGAACGTGCTTCACTTTAACCTGAGCGGTCAGCCGTGCAATGCACCGGACCATGTGCCACCATCAAAGGCAATATCGTTTACATGTATTGTTCATATCTGTATTCTTCATGCATCTGTCTCTCAAGTCTTTAGAAATAGCCTTCTGTTTAGTTTCTGAAAATTCCAGATCAAATTTTCGTGATTTGATCCTGTCTCTGCTGAGGCATTCCTCCTGGAAAACAATCTTTCATTGTAATTTCCTATTTCCTATCTCGCCTCATCAGCTGACCCTCTGTCTTAATCTGTGGACTTGATACTTGTAGTTGCTCCGAGCTTGATGTACCTTGGGTGTTGTGTTGACACCGGGCACTGGTTCCTCCATTGATTTTTTTGAGGAAGTGACCGCTCCAGTCGTCTTCACAGCCGTCTTCACTGTATCAGTCATATATCAGTCATATATTAGTCATATCAGTCATATATCAGTCATATATCAGTCATATCAGTCATATCAGTCATATATCAGTCATATAGAAGGGAGCATCCAAGAACTGTGTAAACTTGTCACTCTGATAACTACCTTCCCGCAAATACCGACGATTATGACTTTTTTTAAGCTTCATGTACTGTTGCTCAACATCCTTCAGTTTCTTGGCAAATCCCTACTGTTGAACTACTTGAGTAAAGAACTTGTTGGCAATGCAAAAGTCCAGTAAGTCTGTCAGACGAGGTGGCTCAACAGCAACATCTGAATGTTTCCTCAAAGTAAACATAGCCTCCAGCACTTCGTGCTTCTTACAAATCACCACTTTAGGTTTCCATCTGCAAAATAAAATAATGTGCAGATGTACTAAAGCAGTATGCATATGATTTACATTGTCTTCTTTAGGCTCTCTTGAGAAAATGTTCTCAACAGTATTTTAGCGGGGGCTCCCGAACAATAAGAGATATTAGATCCCAGCATCACAAATTTTAATACAACTTCTCAAATAGAAATTGGGCTGGGTCTTCCACGCAATAAAGAGATACCAGCATCACAAATTTCAGGAATTTTAATCAGTTCTCAGAACAAAGTTGAGCAGGCACTCCCGCACAGTAAGAGATATTTCAGTAACCATTTACATCAAAGGCCAACCAAGCATAATAATTGGAAACAATAGTTGTAAAACTCCAATACCACGAAATTAGGGTATAAATTTCGCTTTCGGTTTATTACGAGGGGTGACGTTTTCGCCCCTTATACATTGCGCTCCCAGTCTTTTTGCCCGCAGTCATTATGCCCCAGTCATTTCGTCCCCAACCCATGACTGTTTCGTCCTCACCAATATTTTTTTCCACTTCATTTTCGACCCCAACGTAAATTGTAGCACATCGTTTTCACCCCCACCATATTTTAGCGCGATTCTTTCGCGGTAAAACAAGATACTCTGATATAGTATATAGATATAAATTGCATTAATCTAGAATAATTCATCTGCATGTACCAGAAGACAATTTGATTTGATGTACATTACGCAGTTTGCAAGTGTCACCTATAGTCATGTCACGTATACTTCTCCAGAAATATTTAGCAAAATTGTGAGAAAAGTCAAGTTTCAGTCCAAAAAAATAGACACATTTCACGAAGTCAACAATCCACTAGAGTAGTATATAGAAGTACAACAAACCAAATACACAAATACATGGAAGATAAAAGATGTGGGGGTGAAACATACCTCCATCAAATATTAATTGGGGCCCAAACGTACCTAAAAAAATAGGTGGCTGCAAAAAGTCACAGGTTAGGGCGAAATGACTTGGGGGTGCAACGTACAGGGCACGAAACATCCTACTGTACATCGATTACGAGTAACAATAACAATATTGCAAGTTTATTGGGAATTTAGTAATTCCATGGCCGTTGAAATAGTTCACTATTTGATAGGAAAATCCTTATATTTATAGATAAATCGTTAAAATTTAACATTCCTATTTATACATCCCTGTGTGATATAATAAGCTAACCCCAAGAGGTGTTACAAGCATGGCAGCTTAGTCCATTGTCTATCTGGGGATGAGACAATTTATCAGTACAGAAATTTGCAATTTTCTAATTCAAATGATGAGGACATTTCGAATTATGACATAAAATATTAAGAAATGACCGTCAATTTATGGTTGTTCACTGAAGTATGACCGATTTGAAATTGCTGGTTAAACTCGTGTGAACATCGGAGCTGGCGACGACATTCTCACCAGAACCGTGGCGCATTAATACAATCAACGGACATTTTCAGTGTGGGTCTTACAATTGTCAACTCGTTTTTATGTAGAGCATTTTCTTGATAAATATGATCGGGAAGGAACAGCTATTAAAACAACATGAAGGTAGGAGTTCGTGAGAGGCACTAGCCATGTTCTGAATCTTAAAATGCATATTATACTAGCTGTTTATCAATGGACAAACTTCTGCTACGATGACCTGATCTTTAAATCGTTAGACATGATATTATTGTTAGAATCTGATACTAGCTGCGACTGGAATCATGTAGTTAATTCAGTTAGTTGTTAGATGACGTACACGTACACAAAATATGGCAATGGACTAGATGTAGTCATGAAAACCTGTAGTCATGAAAACCTGCATCTAGAAAGGAAATAAGCGTAATATAAAATGATGCACTGTTGCAACTGATTCCACTGTGACGTCGCAAGCGGACATCAGCCGTCGGGCCGAAATTGGCTGTTAGCTGAGAAAAGCCAGACGAGACGTGCGTCTTTTTGGCGGTATTCCACTTTCGGGCCAACGTCGGCAAGACAGTGGCAAAAACCTCGATCGTCGAGCTTCTATATATAAAGCGAGTTTTGACGACATCGGTAATTTGCATATAGGAATTATTTATACATAATATTAACGCAGTATATATGATTATTCGTGCTATTTTGTCAAGGTTACGTAAAAAGTAATGTTTATTGCATTCAATGCGGAAATAAACGGTAGACTATAAAGACATCTAACAACGTAGCAATAACTTTTTAACTAGACGATTATCGTCATGTAGGCGGGCTGTAGAAAGAGTCATAGGTTCATAGATAATAGTCAACTATAATCTATGATAGGATTAATGAAAGTTTGCTGGAAATCTTTGTAGTAGACAGCCATGAGGTAAAAGAACAATGCTGACATTCCAATGAAAGTAGTTTCGGCAAAAGTATACACGGAAGTTGAACCGTTCGATGAAGTATACACGGGAATGAACGCAACAATTTGTCGTGTAAACTTTTGTCACGTGACCATGTTTTAGCCAATCGGCAGTCGCGAAATCGTGTA